>JASGAT010393065.1:0-12967 GCA_030220025.1 Chelon auratus | reverse complement strand
CTGCTGCTGCTTCTGGAGGAGTTTAAAAGAAGGCTTGAATCGTCCGACCTCTGCCCCGAGTAATCCTCGGTCCTGGCAGATGAATGCACACAGATTTAGCTGAGGATTTAACGGTCGGCAAGTTATGTGTCGCCTCACTCAGCTGTTGTTGATTCTTGGGTGAAATGGCCAGAAAGATGACGGTAAGGTTTGAATGTTGTCTGATTCAGTCTGAACATTTAAATATTATCTCAGGTGTGTAATTTGTCAAATGACGTTCTGTGGATCACACCTTACTGATATTGAGTTGAGGCTATTTGTTAATGTGTTTAGACTATAAACCAATCTAATTCTACTAATCCTTAGTGGCTGGTGTGGTAATTTGTTGTTGTTCGTGGCTCAGTTTGGAAGATCTTTCACAAAATTCACTTTGATGCTGCTTAAAAACTGCTTTCCTGCTGATTTAAAACTAAAACAAGTGTGTTTCTGTGTCTTCAGCGAGGACTGCGAGCGCTTCCCACCATGTCCAGGTAGGAGAAAGTTGTTATTTCTATCAGCGACGTATCAGTGACGTTATGTTAAAGAGTCAAACTAAACTCCTCCCTTTCGCTTTTTCCTTTTTTTTTGTGATTCGTGGACACGTGAAGTCAAGACACAACCGGTGAGTGTGGACTTCTGATGAAGAATATTAACCTTCGTATTTGAGCTGAAGCTCTTGATTTTGATTTAATTGTAATTTACTCTTGCAGTAGACGCTCCTGCACCGAAACAAAAGAAGAAGAAGGTGAAGAAGGAGACAGATGGAGTCGATGATATGGACGGTACGATGTGCTCATATTTAATGTTTTATCAGTCTATATTTAAAAGCTTAAAGAGCTCCTTTACCTCCATGATTTATTTGGGGATTATTATTATGTGTGATCCAGATCAGGGGATGGAGATGGGAGGCCTCGGCAACAGAAGGGCGTCTGAGGTCGGAGACAACCTTCAGCTCGAGGCCACGGCCGACGCAGCCCCACAGCGGAGGAGGAGGAAAAAGAAAACCAGCACTATAGGTAAAATCACTCCAGCATGTAAGGTACGACCAGCCCAGGTGACCACGGGGACGTTTCTAGACGTGTAAACTCATGATTTCAGACCTTGAAGACGACCAAGCCGACCTGGTGAACGGAGACACAGCGGATCAGACCACAGATGGAGAGGAAGTGGTCAGAAAACACAGGAAGAAAAAGTAAAATGCGCTTTACAGAATGATGTTAAATAAAGAATCATGTAAACGTTGATATTTGAGACGTGGAACTGTCTTTTATTTTATTTTATTTTCTAGGAGGTCAAAAGTCGCTGAGTCGCACCTCCCCGAAGAGTTGGACGTGGAAGAGGGCGACATTATCACCGACACCCCTCCTCCCATCCCCCAGCACTCCCTGTTCACGGCGCCTCAGGGTCAGAGCCAGCCGGTCGGGAAGGTCTTTGTGGAGAGGAACAGTGAGTGACAGATGAAGACGATGCTGCAGTCGAGGCCGTTAAATTAAAATCCTCTAACTTTGTTTGTTCTCCTGCAGAGCGTTTCCAGGCTGCGGAGCGCTCAGACTGGAGGAAGACCAGCGAACAGACTGAAAACATCATAGACTTCCAGCACATGCAGCCGATGTGGACGACCAGAGACGTTTCTCTCAGAGTCCACGAAGGCTTCAGGTGAACAAGAGATGACTGTTATACTAATAAAGTAGCACAGTGTGTAGATAGAACAGCGGCTGAACGTCTCCCCTCTTGTCTCTTTGCGTTTCAGGATGTTCGGTCTGTACTGTCACGGCTTCCTGGCGGGCTACGCCGTGTGGAACGTGGTGGTGGTGTACATGCTGGCCGGGCAGCACCTCACCGCTCTGTCCAACCTCCTGGAGCAGTACCACAGCCTGGCGTACCCGTCCCAGTCCCTGCTCTACATGCTGCTGGCCATCAGCACCGTGGCCGCGTTCGACAGGTAAACCAGACTGATTCTCACCTCCTGCTTCATATGAAGACCTTCCAAGAAGATCACTGATGTTTTGTTTTCAGGGTGAATCTGGCTAAAGGCTCCATGGCTGTGCGGGAGTTCATCACGCTGGATCCGGTTGCTCTCGCCTCGTTCTGTGAGTCCTCCGCCCTCCAGACGATGATTGCGACGACTGTGTTTGTTTGTTCTGTGTCCGTTGACGCTCTTTGTTTGTTTCAGTGTATTTCTCAGCGCTCGTCCTCTCTCTGAGCCAGCAGATGACCAGCGATCGAATCAACCTCTACCCCTCCTTCAACTCAACGTTATGGTGAGTCCTCTGGAGCCGTTTAAGGGTCTGGGTTCGTTTTAAAGCTTGGATTTGATTCGTGAACTCTTTCTGCTCTAGGCCTCCAGGGTCGGAGCACCAGATCCTCCACCCGTGGGTGACCGTCAACCTGGTGGTGGCTCTGCTGGTGGGCCTGGCCTGGATTTTTATCGCCACTAGACCTGAGACCGACTACACTGAGGGTGAGAGACGAGACGCTGTGCTGCTATATCCACATATCTAAACGCAACTCCACCTTAAACATTTGTTTTCTCGCCTTTCCTCCTCAGTTTACCTGATGGCCATGGAGATCGAGCCTCCGAAGGCGGAGGACAAATCAGAAATGACCGCCTGAGAAAAGAAATTACTGCACACTTCCTATTTGTTGTCTTTTTTGCACATATTTTTGCAGGCTGTAAATGTCTTAGAGATTATTTTTTGTATTTTTGAAACGTGTTTGTCTCATTTTAAATACAGGATTTTAACAAACCCAACAAGTGCTTCTTTATTTAACCCAGAGGGAATTAGATGCTTCTGATACTAGCAGAGAGGGAACAGGTGTGAGCCTATATTAGAAGTCCTGCCTTTAAAATAAAAAGTGTCAGAAGCTAATGTGCTAAAAGAGAAGCACCAAAAAGAGTTTAAATGACAGTAAATTGATAAATTGACCTGAAAGTGTTGTTTAAACTCTGAAATAGAGGTTTGAAGTGTTAATCAAAGTGTAAATTGTGAAAGAAAGTGAACAGAAATTCGTTTTTGACTTGAAATCATGTCAAAAAATGTCCATTAATTGTAAAGAAATTGAATTACAAGTAGTTTTAAACAATGGCAGCCTTTAAAAAATCTATTTAATAATATTAAATGAATGCAGCTAAACTGTGAACAATAAATAAATAGTTTAAGTTGAGTATTAACATTAAAACCAGTCACTTTTAAACGGTCCATTCAAAGAGCTGCCTCATCGATTCCTTCTGAGTTACATTAGTTTCCCCTTCCTGTCGCTCAGGATGTGTAGTCGAGCGCAGATAAACAATCATAGCCCTGCAGTTTTTGTTGACGTGGTAACGGTGTTATCAGTTTTGGTGGAAACATCCAAATATCCATGAGTAGAAGTTGCCAGAAACAGCGCCGATAAAAGCGAGTAGTCATGCTGGACTTTGCCATCTTTGCCGTAACTTTTGTCATCATCTTGGTCGGCGCTGTTCTCTATTTGTACCCGGTAAGTTTAAAGCTAGCTAGCTAGCTACATTAGCACTGCAAGGCTGCAAGGGTCCCATTCGAAAGGGGGTTTCTTTGACGTCGCCTTTCTCATAGAGAAGCTGGGACGTCTTGTATAACACAATTTAAAATAAATACCAAGTCTATAAGACGTTTGTAAAAATTCGGCATTGATTTAACTTGATAATAATTAACCTAATTTAGTGATATACAACTATAAAAAGTCGTGGGAAGCAGTAACAAGATAAAACACGTGACATTTTTTTTAAATGAGATCCTTTCAGGTGTACAATGTATATGCCGAATTTACCCAATATAAATAACTGATCTGTTAAACTTAAATTATAACGTACAATGTTTGTAGTTAGTACAGAGTAAACAGGGAAGCGTTAAATATACAGATTTTGCAATGAGATTCCGTGCAGCTGAGTGGTACGCCTTTTTATATGATGTGGCCGGATTTAGGACACGCATACAAAACTTTGTCACTTAAAACATTTACGTGAACGCAGTTATAGGCATAAATAATCCAAATCACATTTATTTTATCATATATTGTGTTTTCAGTCATCCAGAAGGGCCTCCGGTATCCCAGGTCTCAACCCCACAGATGAGAAGTAAGTTATCTTCCTTTATTCATGCACAGGATGTTTTTCTTTTAAATCACATGCACTGAAGCCACTCATGTTCTGTACCACTCCTCCCTCAGGGATGGAAACCTGCAGGACATCGTGAACAGAGGAAGTCTGCACGAGTTCCTGGTCAGTCTGCATCAGGAGTTTGGGTCTGTGGCCTCGTTCTGGTTCGGCGGGCGGCCGGTGGTCAGCCTGGGCTCCGTCAACCAGCTACGGCAACACATCAACCCCAACCACACGAGTAAGGCAACCAGTCTGACCTGAGTTGATGCCTCGCGGAGTGTCCTCGATAATGTGGAAATCAGATTATTCTCATACACGTCGATGTTGAGAGTTGTTCCCTTTTATGCTTTTTGCTTTTAGCTGACTCCTTTGAGACGATGCTGAAGTCGTTGCTAGGTTACCAGTCAGGTACGGGAGGCGGGGCAAGCGAGGCGGTGATAAGGAAGAAGGTGTACGAGAGCGCCATCAACAACACCCTGAAGAACAACTTTCCTCTTGTGCTCAAGGTGAACCCGCTTGTTTGCTCCTGATAAACATCATCCGCGTGCTTCCTCAGCTGACTGACGTTTGGTTTCGTAGCTGGTGGAGGAGCTGGTGGGGAAGTGGAGGTCGTTCCCGGAGGCTCAGCACACCCCACTGTGCGCCCACATGCTGGGCCTGGCCATGAAGACGGTGACCCAGCTGGCTCTGGGGGAGCGCTTCAAAGACGACGCCGAGGTCATTTCCTTCCGCAAGAATCACGACGCGGTGAGAAAGCTTTAAATAAAAACACATTTACTGGGATATTTGAGGCGTTATGGGTGAAAGTGGACAGAAAACTTACAGTTTTGGGTTTTATTTCTCTTCTAACTCCCCAGATCTGGTCAGAAATTGGAAAGGGCTACTTGGACGGCTCCCTGGAGAAGAGCTCCAGCAGGAAGGGACGTTATGAGAAGGGTGAGCGAGTCCAGCCTCTGTTCCCCGCTGCCTCACACCTGCTGCGTGTTGACGTGGTTCTGTGTGGCTCCGGCGTTATCTGATCTGGATTTAAAGCCTCTTTTAAAGCCACACAGCGAGAAACTGGAGACTGCGCACATCCACCTCAGTCGGCCACACAGCCACTGTTTGGAGGGATCTGTATTGATTTATCTGCCAAGGACAGTTGTCAGACTTGGCAGAAGTAAATTTGGGATGCATTTTAAAAGATTTATTTCTTCCTGGCTCGTCAGCTCTGTCAGAGATGGAGTCCGTGCTGCTGTCGGTGGCCAAGGAGAGGAAAGCCCAGAGGAAGCAGACGGTGTTTGTGGACACTCTGCTTCAGTCCAGCCTCACGGAGCGACAGGTGAGAGAAGAAGAAACCCCAAAAAATCACGCAAATATCAGAAAAAAGTGCGATTGAGATAGAGAGCGTTGTTTGTTTGTTTCAGATCATGGAGGACTGCATGGTTTTCACCTTGGCTGGATGTGTCATCACCGCTAACTGTAAGTGACCAGCAACAAAACACTTCAACCAGTCACTGCTGCAGTTATATTGACTGCCATGCTTTTCCCAGTGTGTATTTGGGCGCTTCACTTCCTGTCCACCTCAGAGGAAGTCCAGGACAAGCTGTGCCAGGAGCTGGAGGACGTTTTCGGCTCCGATCCGGTTTCCTTGGACAAGATTCCTCAGCTCAGGTGAGAAGACAGATGCTCTTCTCGAGCCGTCCTTATTATTATTATTCTTATCCGCTGGTCTCATCGAATGTCCGCCCCTCTGAAAAGATACTGCCAGCAGGTCCTCAACGAGACAGTGAGGACAGCCAAGCTGACACCCGTCGCGGCTCGGCTTCAGGAAGTGGAGGGTAAAGTCGATCAGCACGTCATCCCCAAAGAGGTATCAGGATTCCTGCTCTCTGAAGCTGTTTGTTTCTCTTTTACCAGCTCCAGTCAAACAGTGTCCGTCAGGTTTTTATTTAAATGTGGGAATGTGGTCAAAGAAATATTCATTTAGATGTTTGTTTCCTTTGTTGTCATGTTTCAGACTCTGGTGATCTACGCTTTGGGAGTGATCCTGCAGGACGCTGACACCTGGAGCACCCCATACAGGTTCACTTTTCACACCTCTGACATTTCACCTGAAATATCAAGTAGGACGTCCGGTTTCTGGTGGCGTCTCCTTAGATTTACTGAAACTTTGTAGTGAAAACAGCCTCATATTGCTGGTTTTTCCACCTTGTTTCAGTGCTAATTCGTCCAGTTTCTACTTTGACGTCCCACAGGTTCGACCCAGATCGATTTGAGGAGGAATCAGCCAGGAAGAGCTTCTGTCTGCTCGGTTTCTCAGGGAATCAAACGTGTCCAGAGCTCAGGTGCGTTCAAAAAACCCCAAACACGCAAACTCCCTCAAACCTAAACCAACCACTCACTCTGTTTTCATTCATTTAATCCGGTCTCCGTCAGGTTCGCCTACACCGTCGCCACCGTCCTGCTCAGCACGTTGGCGCGGCAGCTGAAGCTCCAGCGGCTGGAGGGGCAAGCGGCGGAGGTCCGATCTGAACTGGTGTCCTCGCCGAAGGACGAAACCTGGATCACCGTCAGCAGGAGGAGCTAAAACCACGACACACTGGTTAAATAAAACGCGTCCGAAATCATTTCCCAGCTACATTTTTGTATCGTTTTAAACGCCCAGATCTTTGCACACAAGTCAAACCAGCACTGTCTTCCAGTCTCTGTCTTTCTGGTGCTTTTTTTTTTCTGCACAATATTCAGAGGCCTTAAAGCACAATAATAACTTTACATTATTGCACTCGTTGGAGGAATCCCACCGCCGGCTCTTAATGATCAATTACGTTGGGGTGAAAAAAAAACAAAAACTCCTCAATCAACAGCCTTGAGACAAAATTCCCAGTGGCTTGGACGTTTATTAATTGTCCATTTAGACGGACAACACCGCATTTGGATGTTTCATTCCTTTTTTTTTTTTAAAGACGTCTTATTAAATCTGTATAAAGACTTTAAATGAGTTTGTGTCATTTTTTGTATATATAACTGCTTATTTTTAATTATGAAGCCATAAAATCATCTTTTAACTTAATAATTTTCTAGTTTTTGACCTCGTGTTTGCAGCTGAAGCTTCGGAGGGAATAAAAACCTGAATAAAAGTTAATGAGTTTAAAGTATAAAGTATTTTATTCACTTGTTTTTTTTTTCTAAACTGAAAACTAATTAAATAAATCTAATTTTGCACACTATTCAGCCTGTATAGCATCAATCAGGCTGCAGGAAGCTTTAATACAGTTCTGATTTAGACCTTATTAATTTCTGGGATCCCCTACCAGCTGTTGGGAGAGCCCTGCAGTACCGCACACGGCCGCAGCGGCGGCGGCGCCAGAGAGCGCGCACACCTCTCTCTCCGCTAAAGATGTGAAAATGGCGGAGCTACAAATGCTTCTGGAAGAGGAGATTCCAGCAGGACGAAGCGCACTACTAGACAGCTTCACTAATTTGGAAAGGGTCGCGGAGTACTGCGAGAGCAACTATGTCCAGGTAGGCTGCCAGAAGCGCGGGAGTGAAGAAGGTGTAGTTTGTTTGTTTGTTTTTGTTTTTTTCTCTGACGGGCATCACGGTGGGGCGAGCTGTTGCTAGGCTAGCTGTGTTAGCTAGCGGAGGCTAACGCGAAAACAACCTCTCCCTCGCTGCTTTTAAATCAAAAAAACAAACTGGCGTGTTGTCATTTTGCCCTTACACTCGTGTGAAAATGTCTCATCGTTGCTTTGGGGTTCACCTTTTCCTTAATATAGCGACGTAGTGGGGCTTGAGCATCCATCGTGAGCTACGGGTTAGCCGGCTAGCTTGTTAGCTAACAGCAGCACCAATGGTTTAAATCACCAAAACAGGCACCGTGGAAATTAATTTGCGGGGATTTATCACTCGCGCCACAGCAGCCAGGTGATTACACACACCTGTGAGAAGATATTAGATGTTTATTGACTAATCTCTGGTCATAAACCGCCAGATTCTAAACACCTGATTTATGATGTGTGGCTGAAGCGACTTAACGTTGCAGCCACGTTATTACACCTAAATAATGCACATGTAAACCTGCTAAAAGTGTCGGAATTAAAAGGTTTTCACTCGGGCTTGGATGTTATGATGGAAAAAGGACAATGTAAGGGCCCAACATAGTCAAATAACTGCTGCTGATTTGCATGAGGCTCGTTCAGCCCTTTCCCCCTGTCCTGCAGGTGTGATCTCATCTTTACAGGCTGTGATAGGTGAGAAGTGTTGGTGTTGGTGGAAAGCGGTTTTGACAGGTGTGATACTGAAGTCTGACATCCCTGATGAGCAGGGCTGATCAGGTCTGACAGGTTAAGAAGAAGAAGAAGAGGGAGGAGGAGGAGGATGTTGGCAGCTTGCTGTCTGGCGGCTTGCCCTGCTCTCTTCTCACTCTGGAAGGTTTTTTCCAGCTGCTGTCAGATGTGTAATAGCATTTATAGTCCAGTTAGACACAAGTAATCACTGGGAGGAAATTTATAGTGATACTTAACCTCTTTAAGTCTTATCTCCGCCATCTTTTCATCATGGAGGAAGTTAAACACGTTATTTATAGGCGTTTCGGTCCCAAACATTCATCACCAGCTGCACCTTCTAGGAAACAAGTCTGTGCATTTTGCTGATTAATACTTTAAAAAATGTCTCTCCTGCCCTGAACCTGTTTGGGGACCTGTTTGTCTCCATACTCCTCTTGACAATCCTTCGCCCTCCACACGCCTTCACACGGTGCGGTTTGTTTGCTCACAGGCCCGACGCCGAAATGAGTTTGATTCTCTCTCTGTTAATTCTTTAGAAATGTGTCGCTGTGCTTTCAGCGCTGAAAGAGAGCAGCAGATTTATTTCCTCTGAGGTTGCTGCTGTTTGAAGTGGTGGGGACACCCCCGGCTCGTAGCTTTATCGCCTCTTGTTGAGACCAAAGAAATCAGAGCCGGCTTTATTCTGATTGGCTTCACGTCGGCTGTGTTGAACCAGCGGCTGATTTACATCTGAGATCTGGTCAATATCGTGTCCTAGATTTTTTTTTTTTGGTGGGAGGGGGGCGGCTGTTGGTTTTGATCTTAAATACGATCCATCGGTCAATATCCAGTCGAAACCCAAAGGCTGCTGTGACCTAGTGTTTGTTTACTGGTCATCTGCTGCAGATTGTTTCACACGTTAAACAATTTAAACATCAGACTCTCAGATCAGCTCCTCTCTTCTTCGTCCTATTTCTTTTCTGGCCTTTCTTCTACGTCTTTTCACTCCTCCTGCTCCTCTCCCTCCTTTTCTTCCTCCTCTTCTTATATCCTCAAGAAAAAGCGTCGTTATTCACATGGTTTATAGTTAATTCTTGCAGCGTATCTACCTCATAGCCTACATGTGTGTCCTGCTCCAGGTTTAACATCTACACTTGTCCGCTGGTGCGTTGCCGTCGTTCTGTTTCAGTTTCTCTGTGGCGTTTAAAACTGAGCAGCTCATGTTGGAGCAAATAAATGCTGAACAACGGTTGCTGTTTTTCTGAAACCCCTGCAACATCTTTAGGGACTGTAGTTGCGTAGCTGCTGCTATCATATCCCTTAATTTAGCGTATTTGCGTCGTAAATTTGACGCAGAACAATAAATCTTTTTCCTTGGATACTTACAGAAGGAAACAACTTTTTAAAGTGCCTTTTAGATTGAGCTTCATTAGTCTATTAATGTGCAGTGTGCAATTATTTCGAAACTGATGTGGACAAGACGTTTAACCGTCCTCAGATATTGACCGTCTCTCTCTGTCTTTCAGTCTCCAGACAAGCAGAGGGCTCTGGAGGAGACCAAGAACTACACTACCCAGTCCCTGGCCAGCGTAGCCTACCTGATCAACACACTAGCCAACAATGTCCTGCAGATGCTGGACATCCAGGCGTCGCAGCTCCGCCGCATGGAGTCCTCCATCAACCACATCTCACAGGTCAGGAGCTGACAGATCACCTCTTTGACTCACCTGACAAAAAAAAACAATAATAACGAGCACCTCTTCCTCCTGTTCTCTAGACGGTGGACATCCACAAAGAGAAGGTGGCCCGGCGGGAGATTGGCATCCTCACCACCAACAAGAACACGTCCCGCACGCACAAGATCATCGCCCCGGCCAACCCAGAGAGGCCTGTGCGCTACATCAGAAAGCCCGTCGACTACAGCCTGCTGGA
The DNA here is from genome assembly GCA_030220025.1 of Chelon auratus. Lineage (NCBI taxonomy): Eukaryota > Metazoa > Chordata > Actinopteri > Mugiliformes > Mugilidae > Chelon > Chelon auratus. The sequence goes on along the minus strand of JASGAT010393065.1, from coordinate 2,656 downwards.
CGACATGGGCCACGGCGTCAAGGTGCTCAGAAATGTCCTGATTACTGCTGACGGTGGCACAACTCATAAACACATGTCATTAAGTCCTGGTTGTAAAGGTCTAGAGGTCAGACGCCGTTCAGAAATAGAAACGTGGTTTTGTAAACGTTCAGCTCGCTGCAGGAAATCAGATGGAGAGGACTGTGTAGAGGTCAAACACTTAACGGTTGGGTTTCAGTGGCTTTCAAGTAACGAAAGAAAAAAATCAATGACTTGGTCGTTTCACCCGGGCAGGAGATCCGTCAAGTTTCTTTCTAGTAATTCTCGTGTTTACTAACCCGGTGAGAGCGTCTCAGCACTGAGCCCGAGTGCAGCTCTGCTGGACGCACCACATGCTTGAATAATTGTTGTTTTCCTTTCCTCTTTGACGCACTAATCACCCGATTTCTTCTCTTTCTCTCTCTCTCTCTCTACGCTTGCCTAATTTTGTTTATTATCAACCAAAGTGGTTGCAAAGGTTTAAGGTAAGCCTTTCAAAGTAAGAGCCTGAGTCTCAGTTTTCGTGCTGTTTGTCACAGATGGACTTTGTTAGCGTGTCACAGAGCTACGTTAGCTGTGTTTATGCTAAGCTAACTGGCTCCAGTTTCATTCATGATCTATCCCTCCTGCTACAGGCCAGCGCTCAGAACATGAAGGCCGGAGGAGGAGGCGGCGTCGGCGGCGTCGTACTCCCTCGCACTAACCCTCCCACACAGAAGCCCCCCAGCCCACCGATGACGGGGAAAGGGACCCTTGGGTATGTAAACACCAGCTCCGATGCTCTGATGGACGCACGGCGGTTGCAGGAGTCCGTCAGATGGTGGCTCTGCTCACCTCCAGCTCTTCACGTGGTTGCTCAGAGTTTCATCATCAGCCCCTTCACCTCCTTGTTGAGTTAGCGTCCTCGAGGGGTGGGGTTAGAGCGCCGGCTCACATCACTGAGTCTTGGTGAGAAGGGTTTTAAGAGCGTCGGCTTTTTAAAAAAAGATCAGGGAGTCTATTTAAGGTTGAAGTTTGGGATTATTTTGACGCTGGCTTTAATTATGTTGATCAGCTGGACTCTAAGTTAAAAAACAGTTAAAGAAATATAAAGTTAGGGCATCAAAGAGCTATAAGAATGTCAGAAGAATGAACACAAGGAGGAATTACTGTTAGCTTTGATGCTAGGAAAGAGCTGGTCTCTTCTGAATCATACTTTGAATTCATATTTATATAAACAACAGATTAATATATAATCTGAGGGTGAGCGTTTCAGTCTGCCAGAGCTCCAGGGGGATTTCCTGTTTCCTGTTCTCACTCTTGAAGGTGTCTTTTGTCCCACAGGGTCCTCTGCTAGCTTCTAAATGTTGTGCTCTTGTCACCTTTGGGACCTTCCTGGGCGTCCGGTGCCGTCTGCGTGAAAATGTGTGCGTTTGTGTGTGACCCCCCCATCCCCACAACTTCCCCTCACCCCCGCCTCCAGTTTAGTGTGGCGATTGATTGGTTGTGTCCCCTCCAGAGGTGTCTTTTTGTCGTCTCTGTCCCTCCAAGACGCATGCTGCCGATCAGACCAGCCACCGCTCCATGATACACCGGGCGGTACATCTTCTCTGTGACTTTTAATTTCTCCTCCGTTACTCTTTATTTATTTATTTATTTATTTATTTTAACTTCTTGTGTTTGTGACCCAGCCCCCGCCCACTCCTGGCTGCCCCACATTCCTCATAGCAACGTTTTGCCATAGCAACAGCGCTCAGAGATGGGTCACCCCGCCGTGTCAGCTGGGAAATGTACACGCCGGCCCAGATCGGTTTATCACGGGGGTTCTGCTTTATTTTTGTTGTTAAAAGCAGAGGACGCCATCGGTGGAGCGCCGCTGTCGGCTCAGAAACCACTCTCTGTGTTTTTTTTATTAATTTATTTAATTAATTAGACGGCTCAAGAGCACGTTAGCAGAACAGACGTTAATCACTTTCAGCCAGTTTAAAAGTTTAAAGAATATGGCTTCAATTAAAGTCACTTAATCAAGTTAACACATGCAGACGGTTTTCAGCCGACAGCGGCGCCATTCGTCCTGACTCCTCCCCCCCACCGACGCCACCTGTGGACCTCAGCCCCCGACGTTCACCCCCCCGTCATACCCCATTTTTTAAGTTTGCACTTGTTTGTTTCTTGCTCTCCTCCTCTTCCTCCCCCTCTTCCCCTACACTCCTCTATGGATGCCTCCCTCCCTCTCTCCCTCCTTCCTCCTCCTCCTCCTCGACTCCTGTCCTCCTGACCCCTCTCGCAGGCGCCACTCCCCCTATAGGACGCTCGAGCCGGTGCGTCCGCCCGTTGTCCCTAACGACTACGTCTCGAGCCCGACGCGCAACGTGGCGCACCCCCAGCAGAGCCCTGCACGCACTGCATCCGTTAATCAGAGGAACCGCACGTACAGGTACCCCCATCCCACCTCCCAGCATGCCTCTCTGCTCTACCCGCCTTAAACACGCCCCCTTTATCCTCCTCCTCCTCCTCTCTTCTTCTTCTACACTGAAAATGCGAGCCAGCTTCTGAACACTTGTCTCCTCCTCCTCCTCCTCGCTCCTTACACCGTTTGCAGCTCAAAGCAAAGCCCAGATTGAGATTATCTTAATTAACCAGGCAGCGTCGTCCCCAC
>JASGAT010393063.1:0-15780 GCA_030220025.1 Chelon auratus | reverse complement strand
CGGCCTATATTGGAGACCCGGCCAGTAATTGAATACAGGCCTCTATTAGAGGATATACGGTATATCGGTACCCTTTTTACCTCTTATTATGACAAGCTGCCAGGAGAACATTGTTTCTTCACCCGTTTCGGGGCATATCTGAATCATACACGGACAAGAGTTGTTGTCTGAACATCCTTAGAGCGTTCACTTTAAACTCTGTCATCACCATAGTAACATCAGATTACATACAGTATCTTTCTCTAATGGCTGCTCATAACAGATCCTCAGTGTTTTATAGTCATTTCATTTAAGCATCCAAACTGAGGAGTGGATGGTGATACAAGGAGTGATGATCTACGGGTCAACTTGTGCCAATAAATACTAGCTGTCTGTCTATACGGTGTAAGTTTGGCCACACACACATACACACACACACACACTGCCTGGGGGAGGCTTCAAGTGGGAAACATTATGCATTAATAATGCCAAGACAACGCTTCTCGTTACAGTTTCACACGTTCTAACAGCCTCGGGTCGTACTCTGACAACGCTGAGCCCTGCTCAACCCAGTCGAGCAGGTGATGTCATTTTCCAGCATATGGACGTGACTGTGAACTCAGTGTTCCTTCAGCTTTCTGCCACAGCTTTTGTGTGGTGCTTTTATTCGACTAGCAGATTCTTTTTTTTTTTTTTCATGAAGAATGAAGCATGACAGAAACACTGTGACATGCTGTTCTTTAGATGGAGAGCATGTTGACTCACCTGCGTCTTATAATGTGTACTATAATATTAAAAATTAGAGTGCACAGCAGGAAAGGACCCTAATGCTCTAGCCATCTCGTGTGTCCGTGCCTTGTGCACTTTGCCACGCGTTCATCAGCGGAGTCAACAGATGGACCTACCGCAGAGTGGCTTTGCTGTTACAGCTGAGACAGAGATCACAGTTTTCCATCACCGTGACGACTACGCTGCACAGAACGACCATGTGATTGCCTGCCTTTCACGCATCATTACTGACCATCAAAGTTCAGCTCCATTGTTCCGGGCCTCTCTATTCTTAGCGCCATGTCCCTGTCAGTACAATGTCAGAGACTGTGGGCAGATTACAGAGGCATGCTAATGCTGATTAACAAACACTCATGAAAATACATGCAGCATAAAGTACTCTGATTAGTCAAATGAATTCTTTATAAGTGCATGGAGTATATACAGGACTGGCAAAAATTTGATGTATGAGATAAAATATGAGTATTGAGTAATTTTTTAAATAATAAGTCTATTTATCATTTATATAATTCTGAACCTGAAATTAAGTAGTATGACTTTGATAATCACAGCTATAACTGATCAAGCATCAGGGATTCTGATGGATGTTTCTGAGAGGAGGATGATCACGAAACTCCCCTGCATCATGCACAATTTCTCTCACTCCATCCCTGCTCCCTGGTACGTCTTCAGAGACGTATAGTCTGTAGGTGCAGGACTGAAAGCCGTAGGGGGTCTTTTCTCCCTGTGGCTACTGGACTCTATAATTCCTCTTCCTTCTGCATGGGGTGCATCTAATAATCCAGACTGCAGTATCAGTGCTTTCTTCTTATGCAGTAGGCTAACTTGGTATAGGTACTGTCCAAGCTGCAGCAGTGTTATCTAGGGATGTCTCGATCCGATCATCTGATCTTCAGTATCTGGGATGATCCAGGCATTTTTAAAGGATTGGACTGGATTGAGCACATAGCTTAAAACAAATGTTTTCTATTCATTTTACGTCTGCCCTAAACCAAAACCAAACCTGAATATGTGTGATGTGTGGAAGTATTTTACACCAGGCTTTCAAGTCCCTTGTGTGTAACGTGCTGTAAATGCCAGTGTAGTTGTTGGGCTAACACTGCTAAAAGCTAGCAGCATGGACACTGCTGTCGTTTATGTGCCTAAAAGTGGAGGCACTGTTTTATGTTGTTGTCAGTGTGCTAATCTGCTGGTCCCTGCAGGAAAAATTAAACAGCCCGGTTCACAAGTTCACTTTTCCTTTATCTCTGGAGTTTTACCCAGACCAAAAGCTAGTTACCAGCAACGAGCCAGGCTACGGAAGCATAGTTAGCCTAAAACCAGAGGTATCCCTACCACGGTATGCTGCCATAAATCTCAGAAGGTAGTAATTGAAAAAACCAAGGCAATCAGACGGCAATTTGTAAATTGTGCAATGCAGAGGGTTGATGGGGAGCAGTAAAGAGAAACATCCATATTAGGTAATGAGTTCTTTTGATACATCACAGCGGCATTTTGTTATGAGAGCCAATATCCCTTTACAGGCATTACATTGGATTGACTGATGTGATAGCATGGGATTTGGATCGGCCTATTTCAATACTGAAATGATCGGATCAGAGCCCCAAAAAATATGCATAGTGTTCATTATTTTCCGATTATTCATGTACATTGTTCGCAGTTCATGTAAGGAAGTGTTTCCTGCAGGATTTCTCTTATTATATCTAATCCCAGTAATAACAGTAGTGTGGCTGGTGGAATACACCAACGATGGAAGAAGTGACACTGCAACACCGCTATCAGTGTGTCACAGATGCATCGGGCCATTCAGATATGAAAACCCCTTTTTGCTTCTTCTTTTAATGGAAAGGCGAGTGCTATTTTTTGTAATTTAGTCCGCCTTCATCTTGGCAGATGGAAATTCCTGGACAAATGGCAAAAAACAGAAAGTGTCAATCAGGCTCTAAAAGTAACTGCTGCTTCACGTCCCTTTACAGACTCAACATTTTGATTTAATACCAGACATTTTTTGCTGTATTCATAGGGAAGTATTCATTTTCTGTTCATATTAAGTGTTTAATGATATTTATGATGTTTGCTGCCTTCTTGACCAGGTTACCACTTCTTAACTCGACTTTTAGCTGGTTAAATAAATGAACACTTATGTTCCACAAATAATTAGCCCAAGAAAAAACTGAGTGGATCTAATGTGTCTACAAGACTTCATCAAACAAAATTGCTCTCTTCAAATCAAAAAAGGAGAAACAAGATGAAATATTATTTCCAGATAAAATACTTATAACCTGCCTCTGGGTAATGTCTAACTGAGGCATGATGCAACTGACGTGTTGGGATATGATGTCCATACTAAACAACCTTCTCCATGGACCAAAGAGTAATTACTCACTCATGTAGAAAACACACGTAACACAATACACTCCATCTTACCTTCCCCCTTTCCTGCACTAATCTACTGTATAAATCTCAGCAGTGTTCCAGCCCGGGACATTCACTCACTATAAAGAAGAAGGAACACATTGTACTGCAAATGACTACCTTCAAAAGAGACCACTCTCTCTCGCTCTTAATGGAGCTCGACTCTGCTTCAACTACAAAAAGTCTTCATTGTAAATACAAACTCGGTGGGATGATTACATTCAGTCATGAGTCATTTATTACTTACCTAGAAGTTACATTAACAGCGAAAATGCTAAGAGGTATACCCTGAGGCAATTCACAGGGCTTTCAGTGTAAACTTTAACATGCAGCTAGCTATAATGCAGCCTTCTTAATCAGAGCTGGCAGGCAGTCATATGTCCCAGACTTCTCTGCTCCATCTCTTTAGAGACTTGCTGCACTGATCAAAACCCAAGCTTTCATCTCTTATTTAGACAGCACGTCTCCCAGAAATAGTCTCATTACACAACAGGCACAACTCTTTGGCGAGGCATAGCGTTAAGTAAAGCAAAGGGCATCACATCTTTACTGGTGGTCCAGCCAAAATATATTCTGACCGGACCTGGGACAAAAACAAGGTCATACAGTTGTGGAAGGATTCTGCCATTTGAATCTGTAATCGATTCCTGCTTCTGGATTTCCAGGCAGTCATTAGCGTCATTACTGAAATGCTCTCCGTCCAACTGGGACACACTGGTCTACTAATTGGTAATCTGGTACACGTGCAATGCTCAATCAAATCTCAGTGGATATTTCAAATAAAAGAGAACTAAAGCAGGAGAAATGAACACACCATGGTGTGTTGGTTTCAAATAAGCCTGCAAAGCAGAATAAGGCTATAATGTTTTAAGGAAGTGAGTATCCAGCTTGGAACATAACACGGTTAACAGACATGATGGTGATCAGAAGATTTTGCAATGTTTACTTATACTGGTAGCATAAATAAAAATCACACACTCTTAGAAAGAGTGATGGTGCACTTCTGCAACTGCACCACTAGGTCCATCCTCACCTCCTCCATCACTGTCTGGTATGCTGCTGCCACTGGCAAGGAGGCAGCGTATCATTCACTCTGCTGAGAGGGTGATTGGTTGCAATCCGCCATCTCTCTCGGCTCACTATTTGTAACACACACAACTCGTGTGTTACTTTAGCACACGATGCATCATTACTGTACAATCTCTACAGCTGCTTTCCTATTTTAAGTTCCTTCCTAATTTAAAACCCAACTTTCTATCAGATTTGTCAAATATTGTTTGTGTATTTGTTTTAATTGTTTATATTTCTCACTGAGACGTGTCTGAATTAGGTCTGACTCTGTCTATTAGTATTTCATGGCATAAGTCAGTGAAGCACCGACAACAGCTGGTATAAAATACTTTATCACCCCTTTATTTCACTTTAAGTATCAGCATCCTTGTTATTAGAACATGCACATTTTATATAAGTTTCATACGGTTGCGTGCAAAAAAAAGAGTAGTGTTCGTTTTCAAGTAGAGGCAGACATATTAATCTCTTACCGTCTGAGGATGCGACACTTTTTAGATCCATATTTTTAACCACTAAACTAAAAACAAAAAAATAAACTAACTAAACTAAAAAATAATATAGCCATCTGCAAGCAGCTACTGCTTGCAGATGGCTATATTATCTCACATAATATATGAATGTATGTGTTTACTTCTCATAGTTTAAATCCAACTTGGAAAAAAAAAAAAGACAACGTGTTTTTTTCCAACTAGGGTGAAAGGAACGTGCATTCAAACTGACACACAGGAAATGTCTACACCACACAACGTGAAAAGGCCAGCCCACAGAAGCCTACATATTCTCCTGAAGTAAGGTGTACTGACAGCAAACAAAATCCCCCAATAGGTTTTAGCACTTATTGAAATTTAGGTCACCCGTGTCAGCATTCAAAATACGCGAACCGCTTAACCGAGGTGGAACCATTCCCACACACCTCCGCATCTTGTACGTTCCCACAGAAACAACATAGCTAAGTGTGTAGAACTGTAACAAACACACGTATGGCCTTCTACGCAAAACTGGTAAAAGTGACTGCATTCTAATATAACATATCTGCACGATCCACCACTGGAACAGCGTAAGAAAGGCGGTCATTTAACTGTATGAACATTTTAGAGGATGTAGTTTGCGGTGGTGATAAACTGGATTGAATTCATTTGGCCGAGGTCACTGACTAAAATGGGGTTACCAGAATAATAGAAACGTGTCAGTGCAACACATTCCAATCAATAGTGCCAAAAAGGAAACACAGTTGAATCAACAGCTCTCTCAGTTATTTTAAAATGAGGTTGAATCCCATAACCTCCATGAAGCTAAGATTTAGTACAGGACTGTTTTTAGAATGCAACTGGCAATCTTTTCAAGTGAGTGCGTGTAATATTAATGGCAGTAATTTATAGGTAGCAAGCCTGAACAATAAGTGTAGAATATACTCTCACACAAAGTCATCTACAAAATAAAGCTTGGTCTGCACACCAGCCACCATTTCCCATGGAGTTACCACAAACAGCTGAGAAACTGGGAGGCAAGAGACTGTGAGATGCATTCAAAGTGGGGGTCTCATTCATAAAGAGCTGGCCATAGTGGTGGTGGCCAAGTTAAGTGTACTAACTGTTCCTGTGGGGACCATGTTGTTGTTTTGCTGTCAGTGAGCTGCAGGCCTTTACACATTAACAAAATATTCATTCAAACGTTTCTTGGCTGCGTAAAGACAATGGCACGTAGATGAAAATATTCTACATCCTTTGCTGGCTATGGAATTGTACCTACACACAACAATTACTTTTGCTGCTTCCCAAAACACAGTTTACACTTCAGTATGTGTCAGACATGTGTTAACAAGTCTCTGTAATACAAATAAGTAGGCTGTTGAAAGGTTTCTAATTTTGTGCTAAGCTATGACAACAAAGCCAAGGGCTATGTGCCAGATGTGGAAGAGAAACTGAGTTTGGAGAAATTGGGGCTCGCTTACGTAAACAATCTCACCTGTTCCTGTTGATCACACGTTATTTATTTATTTATTTTTTTTTAGAGTTTCTCTTACAGCTCCGAATGTTTGTACTGTAAGAAATAAAAATGCCAGAGGCTATTAATTCAGGTTGGCACAACTCAGTAAATCACAAGGCACCTGCGCAGACGTACGTACACATGCACAAACACACACATTTAACTGAATAAGATCCTGCTGCGACACATGAGGATAAACTACAGCCTTAGGCCGCCCTGAAGATTTTTCCTCAGTGCATGCTGTGCTGCTTGTGAACAGCACATCAGACGTGTCCCCTCTAAGCAGCTGGACAAAGAGTACAAAGCCAACCAAGCGAGGATCTGTGTCTGTTAACATCACTGTCTTCTGTGCCTTTAACGCATTTGCCTTACAGTCATGGCATATACGTTATACAGCACAGGTAATCAACCTTAAAAAGTAGTTAGCGGCTTCCAAATGTGCTTTTAAACCCATCAGTGCGCACAGACGATGTAGCAGCTAAGTCCAAAAAGAACAAAAATGACATCAACTTCAACTGAAGAAGCTACTCGGATGAGTGGTGAAACGTCTTCTCAAAAAACTCTACAAGTCCAGTTGCCTTTTTTGAACCTTTGTACCATGACCTGGATGACTGAGAACCTTCACAGACATACATCAACTTCTCTCAAAGGCCAACTTCTTTCACGTCAAGCATGTCCACCAGGCACCACAAGGTGCTGAAGCTAACAGGAAATATAAGGAAGGGGTAGGACGATCTGAGCTTGCTAGGCATGAACTTACTGTAGACTAAATTGTAAAGAAGTTGCTTGATGGAAATGTACACAGAGCATTTCATTAAAGCCTAATTACACCTTCCTTTTACTGTATTTCCTGTTTCTTTTATATCTTGTTACAACTGTTATACTGCTCATTCAAGTGACTCTTGCAGCCAAAGCTCAAGGATTTGGTGGCATCACACTATGAGGCCGCAGATTGCCATGAACAGAATACTCCTCCATTTCCAAGCATATAGGAGAATCTATGGCATAAAGATTTAAGCCCTCTCTAGAGACACTGTTTGGCTTGTCCATTCTGGGCCGAATGGAAGTAAGAATATGACAAAGTACAATCCAAATGCCCCAAAGAGCTATTTTTTTTATCAAGTATGAACCAGGAGGTCACTTGTGACATTACGACCACTGACAGGAGATGTAAATATCATTGACCATCTTTTGACAATATAATGTTCTGCTGAGAAACTTTTGGACCTGGCATTCATTCATGTGGATGTTACTTAGACACATACCACCCACCCAAAACCAGACCAGGCACCCCCACCCCATAGCAATGACACTCCTTGATGGCAGCAGTGGGATGATCCACAGAGGCCCCTCCCCTCAACCCACAGGACCAAAATATTAAGAAGATGGTTTTAATGTTGTGGCTGATCGGTGTATGACAAGGCTATAATAAAACCACAAGACCGTGTAATTTTTTTTTTTTAATGAGCAGAATATTGTTTGTATAAAACTGTGAAATCTGAAAAGAGCCTTTATCAGGGTTCAAATTTATAATCTGTAAGAATGCAAATGATATATGCTTTAAAATACACGAAGGAATCTGAAAACTTAAAAACAGTATTTCCTATGTGCAGTGATGTTTACTTTTGTTCATCTAGCCTCGCAGCTTTCGCAGGGTAACACTCGCTATCACTTGCTCACAAAGGAACAGAAGTGAAACCGAGGGGGAAGGAAGCGGGCTTCGAACCCGCAACCTCACGACTGATGCACAACCGTCCTCCTCATCGCTGCACAGTTCCCTTCGTTATCAAAACAGCCTCGACGTTTATGATCCACGGAGTGCTTCTAAACTGTGTAAACTGTGCATGTCTGAACTACCGCCTCAGACAGATCTGTTTATTTTGAACGCTCAAGAGTTCCTCCCACACGGCAGCATCTGTCTCAGACAGGCGGCAGAAGCAGCAGCAAGTGCATTATTAAAGCTCACAGAGATGCAGGAAATGACAGCGTGCCGTCGTTACGAATAACGGTACGTCTTCCTGCAGCGAGGGACTCTATCCACTGTTAGCAAAGTTGAAATAGTGCATTTAGTCGATTCTGACTTTTAAGTTGCGAGTCGACGTCGAGCGATAAGTTTGCGTAGTTTAGTTTGATAAAAGCTGTCGTCATCTCGGGCAGAATAGTTTATTTTAGGCTAAATGCTAAAAGCTACGACAGCCGGGTCAAACAAAGCTGTAAACTCGAGGTTGGGGGAAAAAAAAGAGTCAAACGCCTGACAAGTTTCATGAGTGTCACATTTTTACCTTCGGTTCGCCGTGGCTGCAACTTTCTTGTCAGTCCGCTGGGCTCAACCACGGTCAACCCCCGAGGACAACTTCACACGCAGCAGGTCATCCATGCTGACAGGCAAACTCAATCCATCCGCCGGAGTCCGTCGCTTTGTTTGGCACCGGTCGAACAACAAACTCAAATCAGTGCATCTTGGAGGCGGGGACCCGTTACTTCACGGATGAGAGGAGCGCAGAGCAGACCACTGAGCAGTGACCTATCAGTGTCCGACCAGACACCACCAATGACCTCCCTCCTTTTAACCTCTTAGTAGCCCGAGTTTTTCAATTTTAATTTTTAAAAATTTAAAAAAATTATTTTATTTCCAAGACCTATATAATCTATGTTTGAGCACTGGATATAATGACAAATGACCCTCCACAGTCAGTTTCATATAAGATGCAAAGGAACCTCTAATCAGATGTTTCTATTATTCAGTCAACACACAGCATCCCAGGATGGACTAAAACAGAAATGTGTGATCATCATGCACATCTAAAAATCCAAAAACCGTTTAGGTCCCTGAAAATATCTGCAGCCCTCTGGTTTAAAGTTTAAATAAGATATTTTTTACTGGTAGTTTAGTTTAGAAGCCTGGATGTGGGTGTAATTCAGTCAATATGGATTCAGGTTCTCGCCCCTGTTTTACAGCATAATATAAGGTCACTAAGAGGAGTGTTTGAAATCAGCAGTTTTATTTATTTAATTGCATTTTTTTTAAATTGCAACCATTATACAACGCAAAATATCACAGGAAGCGGTGACTCCTTGCCAAAGTTTTCAAGTTAAAGACTCTACTGTGTGCTGTTTCGGTGTGTTTTACATTTTAAGAACAGAAAGCACTGGAGCAACTTTGATTTATTGCACATCACGGTCATCAGCAGCCAGTGTCGACTTCCATTTAAAATCATTTGTAGTCTATTGCTTTTGGAGTGTGGACACGCTGTCAGTCTCAGTCCTGCAAAGTTTTGACTTCTTGCCAATTGACAAATGGTCTTTTCAACCAACTGGTACTCAAAGAGCTTTGCAGTCACGGTGTTCACCGCCCAATAGCAATGTGTGGAAACATTTAATTGTATTAAATGTTTAATAACAGGAAAGAAAGCAAAAATACATTGATCAGCCATAACATTAAAACCACTGACAGGTCAAGTGAATGACTCTGACCATCTTGTGACAATACAATGTTCTGCTGGGAAACTTTTGGCAGAGGCACTCATGTGGATGTTACTTAGACATGTAGCACCCACCTAGACCAGACACCCCCACCCCATAGCAAGGACACTCCTAGATGGCAGCAGCCATCTCCAGCAGGATGCAGCCTGACACAGACACACACAAAAAAAACACTTTAGGAACAACTAAATGGATTTGTAAATAAAAACCTTTCTTTCCATCCCACTGAAAAAAAAAAAACTCAGTTCAACCAAAAACTGTATTTTTGATCAACATGTTAACTAAAATCATGTGGATATAATAATGTCATGATGGACGGCTTTCTGATGGTTTTGTGTGTTTGTTGCCATATATTGTCTTATTTCATGTTTGATGCATCTAGGTGAAATGCTGGCAGCTACATGAGGATGAAAAGAAAAATGAAAACACAACTAACTCCTGGGCAATGAAACATGCACAAAACTAAATGTGATAGTGACATCATCCCTAGAATGTTCTGTTGTGTTCTGTTGTCATAGAAACACGATGCTGCATCATTTCCACATGGACCTTTGGAGAGGTGAGACCACTCTGAACACTGAGAAAACTTATTTTGTCTTTAATAGAACTGTTTGGCTTAACCATACATTTACTTGCTTTAGAGCTTGTTTACATGTGACGTATTTTTTCTCACAAGTTGCAGTCTAAATAAAACTGAGCCAGTATGTGAATCGTTGAATGTAAACGAAGGATGCTACTTCACCTTTTGGACTGTAAAACATTATTTTCATTTGTAAATGTTGCTCGTCTTGTCCTCTATGCTACATTTCCACAAAACAGACTGCTTTTATAGCATTTTTTTTTTTTACAGTACAACCAAATTATATTGACTGGAATACTTGTAGTCTTCATTTGTGATCCTCTGCAGTTTATGTTGTAGATGTCTTCAACAATAATGGTTATTTAATCATGTTTTAATTAAATATACCACCTGGTGCTATTCTTATGTGCATTAGTTTATTGAACAATACATTTTCATGTATAATCTTATGTGAAATGTCTGTCTCACCAGTTACATTCCAAATAACATTAAGCTAATATGGATCTTTGAAAGTAAACAAAGGATGCTAATTCACTTTGTTCTGTGACTTTAATAAGTTTAATTAATTTGTCACCTTCCACTAGCTGAGACAATGAGGAATAATATATTACATGAAATATTTGTGTATACATGCAAATTCTTTTCTTTCCTTCAACCGCTGCGTTCTGTCTCTATCATTGCCAGTGTTACAACAGTCACCTGTGTCTCCAAACTTAACTTTTTTCACATTTCTCATATCAGGTGACTCTGTGACAGGAAGAGGCAGAAACAATGAGGCATTTGCTGAGATTACAACACACACGGAAGAAGAAGGCGCAGGAGATGGAGGACATCGAAAGACTGGAGAGGGACAACGTGAAAAAAGGTGGCACACAAAACAACAAGAAAATGGCACAGATGGTAGTTTGAACTCTCCCACTACATCACTATACAAGAGGGTCTAGTGTATTTAGGTTGCACAGTTATGTGCGCAGAAATTGAGCAGTAAAACAAAGGGGAACAAATGGGGGGGGGGATAATATGGGGGGCAGAAAGAAGGCCTCTTCAGGTCCCAGGTGGTTTTAACTTTATACAGGGGGTTGTTGAGTTAATTTCACAGATTGTTGACAGCAGCAACAGGGTCATTCACCCCCTGGCCATCGTGTAAAATGTATCATCAGATGTAATCTGTCTGGGTAATCAGATGTAATCTGTATAGTAGTATCTGCATAGGCATCTGGAACGGCTATCCACGGCCTCCAGCCTGGTGTGGTCGCTCCGTCTTCTGCTGCCAGCGTTCTACATGACCCCATTAACTGCACAGTAATTCCACTGTGTGTCCACACAGCTTCGGGTTCTCCATCCCGACACAACTCCTGTCGGTTTGATTAATTTTTTTTGCTCATTTGCTTTATTTGTTCCGGTCAAATATTTTCTTTTGTTGCTCATTTGGTTTATTTCTGGGTTATTTGGTTAAATATTTTCATTCACTGGGTGGCACAGTGGCGTGGTGATTAGCACCGATGCCTCACAGCAAGAAGGTTCTGTGGTTCCGTGGGCCAACTGGGCCTTTCTGTCTGCATGGGTTCTCTCAGGGTACTCCAGCTTCCTCCCACCATGCTATGACATGCTCATTAGGTTCATTGGTGATTCTAAATGCATGTGAGTGTGAATAGTTGTCTGTCTCTCTGTGTTAGCCCTGATAGACTGGAGACATGTCCATGTCGTTCGTTTATTTGTGTTTATATCCAGCTGTTAGGTTTGCTTTTAGCTAGTAGGTTTATTACTATTCCTGGCCCCGGCCCACAGCTGAGTTTTTGGTGTTAAGTTGTTTTTTTTTCATTATTAACATGTTGTTGTTGTGATTAATGCTCTAAATTTTTAAATATGGTCAGTTTTGTCCGTCTTTAGACTGGCTATAGACGGCAACACATTAAGAGTATTTGTGTTTTCTCTGTGATGAGAATAATCCCTGAGTCGGTTAAGTTTTGTTTCTCTGTCGACCGAGTGAGTGGCTGTTCACTGTAAATTTGAATTTGTAGCGGATTCGCTCCTGGAGTGGCTGAGTGCCTCGTTTGCGCTTCTTGCTAGTGGTCAAGTCAGGTAGTACATTTTGTTTATCTGCTGAGTGAGATGTAAGATGTTTGAATGGTGGCGTTTATTGATTATATATCAATCAAATGTGGTAGGACTATACTGAGCTGGTTAAATAGATGTCTAGATTCATGATTCTTCTTTGGTGGCCGGTTCGACGAGCCAGATCCCCAATCTTTTTTCCACCACTAATGGAGAACCCGAAGCTGTGTGGACACGGTGGAATTACTGTGCAGTTAATGGGGTCATGTAGAACGCTGGCAGCACAAGATGGAGCGACCGCATCGGGCTGGAATCCATGGATAGCCGTTCGAGATGCCCAGCTGGCAGCACACGCCACTGGGCTGCACAGTGCAGCCCCACACAGAGTGCACTAGGAAGGGAAGAGACGCGAGCTGTGGTCTCAAGAGCCGAGCAAAGGGAGCTCAACACACGGCCCAACTGTCACTGTCTCGCGGTGATGGCGGAGAGAAGACGCCACAATCCAACATCCCGACAACGCTGCACACGAACAGCACGGCCAACCCCGCTTACAGGTCGCAATACCCTTACACTTGTCAAATTGGTTGTTGGGGAGAAAGTTTCCCCATAATCAATTCCCATCCCAGCTGGGGACACATGTGGAGATGCATTGTAATGGAAAGTGTGACCAAAGGTACTTAAAGCTGTACATGATTGGATTGCCCAGGACGGATGTTAATGCCAGGTCTGGATGGGGCCCTAGACCACCTCTTAAAAGACCACCAGAAGTTGGATATCACTCACTTGTGTCCTCACTGCATCCTGGGTGTGCTCACACCTTGTTGTGGGGAAACAAAATGACAGCTTCACCTAGGCTTCACAGTGCCCTAGTCAGGAGTAAAATGACATCTAGTTGACAAGGGACACTCTGGAGGCAACAGTGTACACATTTTAGCGAGATGAAACTGACACGATGGCCGTGGGTGGGAGGGTGAACAGCCCTGTTGCTGTTGTCCACCTGGGAAGCATTCTGGATGAGAAGTGAAACTTTGAGAAACTCCAGTCCAATTGCATTCTTTTAAACATTTATAAATATTTTAGACAGCAATGGATTCCAAACCTGTCCAAATTTAGATAAAGAAAACTGAAATATTAGACAAACCACTGCAATCACCTGGAAATACCAAGGTAAACCACTTGATAGTTAAACAGCACACTTCTAGCCTCAACGTAACTAACCTGACCTCATCTAAGAAAAGTTAACCAACCTTACTTTACCTAATTCAACCAAGAACAGCTAACATAACCATCCATGCTTCCTCATGTGCTGATGTCCTAGCAGGCGGAGGTGTCCTTTACCAAGACACAGAAAGTCATGAAATAGTGGATGTGATGTGTACACATACTGTAGATGGGCCACGGGTACATACATGACCAAATATGTGTCAGCAAGGTCTAGACATCTTGAAAGTGTCACACTGGACATTGAGAAAGTAAAGTAAGCAGAGAGGGAACAATCTGTGAGGCACTTTGTATTGCTTTTAAGTATGAAAAGTGCCATATAAATAAATTTGATTTGATTTGATCATCAGTCCCATATGTATTCAATTTGCACCAGTCAGGTCAGGCACAATGAGATCCTCCTTAAAGCTGGATTGATCTTATCCCACTTGTTAAAATTAAACAAATCCACTCCTTACAAGGATCAAGCATGGAAGGTTGTCAACCAATGACAGGTAAGATCCCCCTGCTAAACCTCGGGACAACCTAAGGCAGGTGCAGTCACGACTGCTTGACCTTGACCATTGTGAGCAAGGACAGTGTGCGAGAACCCTGTGGAACCCTGTGACTTGTGCTTTTGGAAAATGACAAGGAACACAGTATTTTTACTTCCATCTCCTGTCAAACCATGTCCTAAGTATTTAGGAAGAACTCATGGGCAGGCAGGTATGGAAGGCTGGTTTGCCAACGACGGGTAAGATCCTCCTGCTAAACCTCGGGACAACTAAGACAGGCACAGTCGCAATTACTTGACCTGGTTGCCACTGTGTACAGGCACAGAGTGCAACACTATGACTCTGGTTCTTCCACAAGAAGACTTGATTGCACAGACAATTGAGAAGATTGATGCAGTTTTGAGGAAGTTGTGCTTTGGCCTGAAGTGGTGAATTTCTTCAACACACCCTATCACTGAGATTTACCAAGCTGTCTTCAGGTGATGGAACAGCATCTTAATAAACACTGATAAAATCTGGACATGAAACTAGGTTCCTTGACAATACATGGCAGTAGAGGCCATAAAACATGATACATGGATATCAGACCTGCAGCACAATCAAGCTTGAGTTAGAGGTAAGGAAAATGTAATTTCAAAGTTCAGACAGGGTTGGAAGAAAAGGTCAAGGATAGGAAATGTCATGGTAAGGGTTAACAGAGAACAGCAGTAATACAGGCTGTTAGTAAGTGTTCAACAACAAATTAATTTCTCATCTCATGGTTCAGGTTTGGTTCAGGTTAAGCAGCCTGGAAAGGGCTTACAAGATCTAGCAAAGTTAATGTCAGGGTTAGGTGAGGTTAAGAATATAAACAGTCAGCACTCAGTTAACCAAGAATGCAATCACTCAGTCCATCCAAGATGCTCTGAATTGACTCTGACTTTGTTAAAGGTTGCTTAAATGTTTATGAGTGTGCTGCATGATGACAAAATAAGTCACCCCCTCTGCTGTCTGATTTAGCTTCAGAGTTTCAAGTGGTTGCCGGGTGGTTGCAAGTGAATTGCTAATGTTTTGTTTAGTTATCATATTTCCTGCTCTCTTTCACACAAAAAAAATAGTTAAATAAATAAATAATTCTAAAGCACTTGAAAATAATGACCTTCAGTCCTCAGTCATCTCACTGTTTGCCAGAAACTCTTGAAGGCCTCCACCAACTCTTCCTACAGAGCAGCTTTTGCTTTTCCAATCACATAAGCTGCAGCTCTTCTAGTCTGACAGAACACGAGTGACAGAGCTTTCACAGGTGGAAGGTTCGGTGCAAGAAGAGTTCTAACTTCACCTCATAGTCCTCAGCCTCCTTCAGCACACAATAGCTGAGTACAGCAGCTCTCCTTCCACCTCTGCTGCCAACAGCGACGGCAAAACCCTGCTCCTTCTCAGCAACTGACAGTTTACTACAACCCTCAAGTTCCTGCCACACTCTCCATCTGGATCCATCTGGCGATCTTCATCCCGCCTGGGTCTAAGAGCCAAATGTCATTATGTTTCTACTTTATAAAATAAAGCATACTTAAAATAATCCTATTAGTCTGCCTCTTTAAAGTCTCTCCTGATTGAAATACTGTACACTGAGTTAAAATTGTGTACTTTCATAATTCTGCTACTACAAGTGCAGAGGCTGCAGTCCGTCTGGTCCAATAAATCTTCCACCTCACTGTTAGCTTTAGA
>JASGAT010393062.1:0-17518 GCA_030220025.1 Chelon auratus | reverse complement strand
GTGTCATTGCTATGGGGTGGGGGTGCCTGGTCTGGTCTAGGTGGGTGGTACATGTCTAACTAACATCCACATGAATGCCAGGTCAAAAGTTTCCCAGTAGAGCATTTTCACAAGATGGTAAATGTCAGTGGTATTAATGTTGCTGCTAATCAGTGTCAGTATTAACATAATTTAACATCTACAGTAAACATATGTACCCAGAGACATTCCAATAGGAGGATTTCACGTAGAATGTGTGAGCGTGCTTTGACTCATCTCATGCAGCATACAGGCGGGATGTGAAGACGTCCTAACATCGGCACCAACCAATAAATCGGCACAGATGAGAAAAATGTACCTCAGCCAGTCCTGTGCCCTCATTTCCCCTTCTAGTGTCAGGGCTTATTGCCCTTCAATCAGCTCATGACTCTCAACATGTGTTCTCACCAGAGGTTCCTGTTAAAAACAGAATGCGACGCTGGAGACTTTACAGAAGTTAATGGAGACACTTAAGCTTTCCTCACGCTTCATTTACAGAAGACCTGTTAATCTGCACCGACTACCCAATGTTAAGCACAACCTGTGCCACAGCAGTGATTTGTCATATTGTAGAAGCTGTTAGGGTGAAGAGTTTGGAGAATACAGGGAGGGAGAACCTGTAGCATGATGTAGTCTGATACAGCAGCTCAACAACTGTTATGACTGCCAGAGAGGTGCAGATGCAGACAGTGAAGTCATTTTTGAAACTATGATGGTAAATCCCCTTGTAGATTGCAGTAACATTAGAGATTTCAGTGTTCTACTTCAGGAAATTGAAAGGGGCTCTTTTATAGTGTGTTTTTTATTACCAATAGGCGCCATGATGTCAAATAGCACAGACTCATTAATTGTATGCCTGTTACTTGAGCATCAGATGAAGTCTTGTTAGAGATAAACAATTAATTGAATACCCGCCAGAGGGTCCAACCTGGCCCATGCGATGAATTTGCAAAATGCAAAAACTACATAAAAGACATTAACCACAATTTTTCAATATAATTGGCACCTATTCCTAATTTGTCCACAAGGGATCAGGCTGTTTAAGAATTGCGGACATAACACAGCACTGAGACCCAGAACTGAACAGCAGATGGCAGCAATGCACAGATATTGCACATATTGTTCTTAAAAGGATAGTTCATTAAATGCAAACATTGTCATAATGTACCTTGCATCAAAACGGAGGGAAAATTTTGGAGTTATTTTTAGGTTTATTATGCTTGCGATGGCGGCACCCACAGCCACATAACAAAATCAAAAGTTGGTAACCCCCTGGCACTGATACCTTTTGTTTGTAGTTCACTTGTGTTTTCAATAATTTTGCTTTAAATGGTTTTATTCATTTGACACATTCCATATAGTTTCGAGATAAAAGACATGACACAGGTTTTGTTTCACATGTTACATTTATATTTTATGTCGCAGGTTAATGGTACATTAGCTCTATTTGAGAGCACACATTTAGTTAACTTCTGCACAGATTAACCAGTTTAAATTCTGCGTCCTCTTTTGGGAGTTACCAGGTCTGGTGGAGTCCACTTGTGAAGCTGCATCCAGAGGCCTGGAGCAAAAGGCTGAGTAAAAGGGTCTGCCTGCTAAATAGGCTACTAGGCTGATTGGACTGCACCAACTCCTCAACACCCCAGGGGGAGACGGATTTAACTTAGCTTGGCTATTTTGTTTATTTTTGTCATAGTATGTAAAATGTTGGTATTTCTTTTTGTTATAGTAGCTTTGTTTGAGTAGAGAAGACCTTTTATATATATATATATATAGTGTAGTGTGTCTATGTGTTCATTTTGTTAGGTCTGTTGAGTTTGGTTCAGTCTGTTCTGTTTAGTTTTTCAGTTACAGCTGTTAATTTGACCTCTTTTATGGGCCCAGAACCTTAATTCATTTTTCATAAATTGCTTATTTTTGCATTTTGGGTAAATAAAACTCCTTTTTCTTTAAATCACCCGAGTATCCTCATGCTTTGGCCAGCTTGGTCTCTCACAATGCTATTATGTTACTGGTCTGGCCCCCTTAAGATCAAACTGGCCCGAGATTATAATGTTAGCTTTCTTAGATCTGTGGCAGCAGCTTAAGTGCTGTTCTTCATTATTCTAGTCAGTGAAAGTTATATTTTGGTCAAATTGAGCTTCATGGTTTGTTCATAGTATATATACAGACAGTGAATTGTAAGTGCTGATAGACGCCCTGATGTATTTCACTGTCACTGTCAGTCGAACAAGGAGTGAGGAAGATGGAGAAAGAGAGGACAAACAGATTATTCGAGAGCAGGAGAACCAGGCGAGCAAACGGACAAATAGTGAAGCGGAGTGGAAAAATTATTACAGAAAAAAGAAAGAAAATCACAAAATAATGGATGAAAGACAAGAGCAGGAAGAGTTGTGAGAGTCTTGTCAATTTGCCCCTCTGCTTTCAGAATGCTTTCAGGTGTGTTGTGCAACCCCCCTCCTCTCCATCTCATTTTATCCCGGTTGTCTTAGGAGCTTTCAACAGAAGTCTCCATCAGCCACATGTTAACGTCTAGACTCCAGGGGGTCATGTCCCCATCTTCTTTCGTCGTCTGGGACTCCGCTCCCTTCCTTGTCTGAGTCTTACCACCAAAAATACTTTGCATGCTCCTGTTTCTGCAGTAAAAGTTTTATTCCGTTCTCCCATGTGGTCCCTCCCTGTTGAGCCGGTGTTTGTGCCAGCAGCGTAGCGGCTGCTGTGACTTGTGACGTGCTGTGTCTTGTTCTCAATTATGATCTTGTGTTTGTAAGTCACAGGCAACAGATTAGTGAATCTGCGTTGTTGTGCAGGTATTAAAAGAGGGTTTTGAATTGACATGTTTTTGGAGTTGTGTTGCTTAGCAGCGTTTCAAGTTTTCAGGCATTTTCTAACACATCTTACCAACAATATGGACATGCAGACAATAACATCAGGAACAAGGTTTTGAACTTTTATCATTAGATCTTCATCTTTCTATTCAGGCAAGCCCTTGAAATCCTGGACTGAAAAATTAAGATTTGCATGTTTTGAAAAATACATTTGAATAAGCAACATCTAGGACATTTAGCCTGTATTTTTCACGTCACTGATTTCCACTTATATTTATTTGAATGCATCTCATTGCCAGACAATAACCATGAATACAACTTACGTGCAAGCTACTAGGAAAATGATAAAGGAGTATGCACTTTTTAAAGTCCATGTTGACTGACAAAGGTGTGGACACACGCCTCGTGGCAGCTGATGTGTCGTCTGGTTCACCAAGCTAAAAGGCCTTTTGTGTAGACAGGAGGGTAAAAGGTTTGAATCCAGCTCTTGTCAAATGTCACCCTTGCTGCCTTTTCTCCTGATGGTATATGTCACTCCGTCCTGTATATTTTGGGACTTTTTAACACCGTTCTTTGTTGACCTGCTCAGAGACGAACACAGACTATGCTTTTCAGTTTCCCTAAGACACGGATGGAAAAAAATAAATAAAAATCTTTAAAGCTTTCAATAATAATTGTAAATAGTATTGGAGTTTAGATCTCCTATCTCTGCCCACACTGTGAGCAAAATTGTAGTTTTACTGTTATGGCCTATTGAATCCATTAAATTTTAAGACTGCTTTTCACGTGAAGAGCATTGAGGTTACGGCCCAGTTAACAAGGATCCCATCAGGAGGATTAAAAACACTGTAATGATGGCCTTTAGATTGAGATGAAGCAGCTTTTTGAGTAAGTAAGGCACCTGAATCAACACTCCAATGTGCAGTTACATTTAAAACCCGAAATAAACTCATCATGAATGAAAAATTCACATTAACGAGAAGAGACTTGATTAAACTATATTTTGCAGCACTTCTAGTATCACAGTTTACAGCCCTCCTTAATAGACACTCTCGTTGCAATAATTGGAACAAAAGTACTGAAGTGATCATGAGTGCTCGAGGGCTTAATAAGTAAATGTTAATGTGCTGCATACATAAATTGGAACACTTTCTCCAGTGATTGCGAATGCACATTTTAAGTATCTAATGTCGCAGTGTCTACGGTAGAGTCTTGGGTGTCCCCCCCTGCTGCTAAGTTCACATTTTAAAAAGCAACATTACTTGATTGCAATGTAAATCTCACGCCTGCTGATTTATTTTGGTGGGAGTTGAATTTTGAGACTAACAATGCAGCTCCTTTTTAATCAGAGCGCCACACAAATAATCACCACGGAAAAATTAACAAGAGTCGGCAGCCGGTGATTTTTATTTTCCAATAATTCCTCTTCTCGCGTAGAAGTAACAAGTCAAGTTTCTCGAGGATGCCCTTGAGAAACAGAACACAGCTGTCTATAAAGTTTCTTTTTCACATAAAATTACATCCAACTAAATATATTACACTAGTGTCAGCAATAATTTTACAGTTGGGTAAAGTTGATAAAAAAAACAATTTGGCGTGACAGCACTTCTCAAGGTGAATCAACATGCATGATTAGCCTCTCTCTCATGTTTCTGACACCCAATGTTGCATAAAGGCTTCAGGACAAATATATAAAAATCTATCTATAATGAGTGTTCTATAAATTCTGTTTTGACGTCTTATATACAGTAATTCAGAGTCAGTGTCAGCGGTCTCCCAGCAGCATCCTTCGTCAGTAGCGGTAAGTGGAAGATTAACTAGAGAATAATTTGGTTTTTGAAGCTGCGGTTGAGGTCTTTATGTGGGAGGACAATTGAGTTCAGTATTATCACCTCAGAGGGGATGGTCACGTTACAACCTGAGGAGACAAAGCAGGATTGTATTAAGTCTGTGCGATGATGTACGGTGTGTGAAGGACAATACACGGCAGTTTCAACTCTCACTTTCACTCCTACTAGTAAACAACATCTGTGTCGGGTGCAATAATGTGATCTTTTAATTATATCTGTAAAAACAACTACACCTAATACAAGTTTATAGAAATGTACTACACCAATGCTCGTGGAACCCGGGGCTACAATATATAACCAGCATAAGCTGAGCAGCTAGGCATCGGCAGTGGGTGGCATTAACGCGCCTCCGAGCTGGTTTCTTGATATCAATCCATTATCTATTCCCGCTTATCAACAGAGAGTCACGGAGGGCCTGGTTTAACCAACCACCAATACATCCAAAAGAAGGAGGAGGTAAGTGGCCACAGGCAGGTCAATTGGCTTTTAATTAAATGTTGCACATCCCGTGGTCGTCTGATGTAAAATAGCTGGATGCGCTAGTGGCTTGCAGCGTGATGCTACCTCTCATTGTGCAGAAGCGGGCTCTGGGAATATTTGGGTCCATATCTGTGCTCCCCACTCCATACTGACTCATCCCTACAGGATGTGATGCATTTTACATATTTGCTGTGTTTGAAAGGACGGATATAACACCAAAAAGACAGATTCCCCTGTCATCTTAGGAGAGCTGTGCAAAAACTACAAAGCAACAAAAACACTACCATGGATAGGAACTCAGCAAAGTTTCTTTTGGTTTTGGTAAAAGCAGATTTGCCATGGTGGCTACATGCAGCTAGAGAATGTGAAGGCAAATGCATCAATCAATTAGTTTCTATCTGACTATACCTTCTGTAAAGCGGATTTACAAATATAGTATGTCAAATTATTATGCTGATAACTGCTTTAATCGATGATGCCAACATGGGCCCAGGACCAGCAGAGGACATCTTCCACCACCACCCAGGACTTCCCGTGGTGGAAGATGTCCCGAGTTTACTCAGTCCCAAGTACAGGTACTACATTCCAAACCTCAAAAGGTAAATGAGTTGAACTATTATCAGCCAAATGTACTTTCACATATCACTGGATTATTATGACTAATGTATAAACATGTATGCTGAATTAAAGAAAAGAGAAAAATATTAAAGAAAAACATAGCAGAGCAAAAGGAATACAACATTGTCTGAACAAATATAACTTGAAAAAAAGTATTCATTCATCCATTAATTTCTCATTTCCGGGAATAGTTTCACTTACCAAGAATAGTAATTGAAGGTGTGAGTTTTCCCTCTCTGAAGAGCGTCTCACTGTCGATTTTTGCATAAGGATCATTTGGATTTGGGTCACTTGGGGTTCCTTCTACTCTTGCCCACTTGCCAATGGTACTATCCCATCCCACGATGCTGTTCAACACGCAGCAATGGTCCTTCAGGACGAGCAAAAAAAAAAACAAAAAAACATGCTGAGTTAAAAGTTTGTACATAAATCAAGAATCCATCAGCGGGTAATTGTATCATGACCAAACCATCACAGTGTTTTAGGCATCCAGATCTGCTCTATGAGTTACTGTTCCTTCATAAGAAAACAGAGCTGTACAACGGGGGAGTGTTTATTTAGAAGTATAACTCAACTAACAAATTCTCCCTGTAGGCAATGTGCAGTGAAAACCAATAAGTTGCCAGCAGCATAAATTCATTTTTACTGGCGCAAAGTCATCACTGGAGACATGGGATTAAATTATGCCAGCCTCAAAATCGTTAAAAATGACATCTTTGTGAGAGGCACAGGCAACAATATTTCTGGTGTGACAGATTAGCGTGAAGATACATTTCAGAGAGGTTTCTGCTGAAGTGTGGATAATGTTACCAGTAATATGCAAAGATGTCTCTGACATCCAATGGCTACATAAATTCACCTTTAACTCAATAAGTCTGGGTTCCGGTTTAATTCCAAACTTGATGTTTTATGCAGTGAAGGAAGATTTTCAGGTTCCTCTCATGTAACCATGATCAAAATCTTACCTTTAGAGTTAGCGCACCAGCTAATGTGGCAAACAAAGGCATGGCAAGATGTCAAATTACTTGTGATTAAAAAGCCCTAACGCAGGTTTAAGAAAATACCCCTTCATTAGTGTAGAGTTGGACCAGTGTACAGATTTATAACTCAGCATTTTCTTCCACTACATTTTGTAAACTATATTCAGAGGAGCTCACCTGTAGAGTGGCACCGTGGAGGATGATGGATTCTCGAACTCGGACTCCAGCACCAATAGTCACTCCAGTGCCAATGGATACGTTAGGACCCAACTGCACAGAAAAACAAATTAATTAGCTTTTGTGATAACAACTGCTAACGCCAAATTATCTTTTCCCGTTTATTTAGAAGTGGAGATGGAAGCATGAAATATGCACATGTTCATATTATCTATCCATGAGGCTGTGCTGCCAGTCGGACATGACGTTTGCATTATTGTGAAACACAATGTGGGAAAACCCCTCACCGTAGCAGTGGGATCAATGTTGGCTGTAGGGTGGATATAGACATTGCCTAGACAAAAGGGAAGGGAGAGTGAATGGAGTGGTTTGTGTCAATAAAAGCACGGAGCACTGCTAGACAAGGCTAATATATAGTACCACTTATTTTGGGTCCGCCCTCTTTATTCGTGGCCAGTCTTTCAGGATGAGTTGTGTGGTATTGGTTGAGGTACAATCGACTCGCATAAATTGCAGACCTGAGACAAATGACATGAAGAAAACAAACAAAAATAAAACCAATGAAGTTCAATTCCAGTGAATCAGTAGTGTATATTGTGTGGAGTTTTAATATGGCTGTGTCAGCCCTATTTACATGCACTGAAGAAACTTCATCAGTAAGTATTTAATATTATTAAATACTTCTTGAACAAGGTTTGGAAACTGCACATCTCTGCTCTGGTTTGACATCTGGCAGGCTATAGGGCTGCCTGTGTAGAGGTAACTAATTTATGTCCTGTTTAATGTGACAGCGTTTATGACATATTTGCTCACCCTGCAGATTTAATCTGGCTCCAGAAGCTGAGGGTTTTATACACGTAGAGTTTGCCCTGTCCTGCCAGGGCAGTGAAAATGTCCTGCTCCAGCCTGATGGCCTCTGCTCGGTGCCAGCCATTGGTTGGCTCCTCTCTGCAGAGAGACATATCATCAAGTTACAGCTTTCAAATAATAAATTAAAATCTTGTGCACAAAAGTTTGATTTCAATCCTAGACAGACCTGGAATTCATGAAAAAAACCGATACACAGATCAGCCACGACATCAAAATATCTCACATTGTTCATTACAAATCTATAGTCTTGGCATGTGGATGTTACTTAAACATACACCACCCTCCTAAAATGTCCCCACCCCATAGCAACAGCACTTCTACACAAAATTAAGCAGGCGCTTTTAATGTTGTGGCTGATTGGTGTATACTACAAGCTGAAAGCAGCATTTTTGTGTTTCACATTTTAATGCAATATCAAAACTAAGTCTCTAGTAGTTTTAGGAAGTCCTCAGACGTGTTGTTCTGTTATAAAACCACCTCGGTGGCTCCCGTAGCTCCAAAATCGCTTCGAAAATAATTTGCTGGCCTACATCCCCAGGATGAAATGGGAGCAGCGAGTTAAAATGCACCCCTGATGCTAACCAAAGCTGATTACGTAGTAGTGATCTAAAAGTTAAGTCAAAGCGTCTACGTGTTCTGTGTTAATCAGGGTCTCTGGCATTGTGAGAGCCCCAAGATGAAACGGAGTGTTAAATATTGATGAAAAGAATATTTTAAAAGGCTTGCACCCATAATCGAAGTTTTCCCAAAGAGGACGGGGTGTGGTTAGAGGCTGAGCAGTCCCTGAGAGACTGCGGTAAAAGCCTTTTATTTTCTATCAAGTATCTCTGATGTGTTCAACTATTTTGCTGATTCAGAGCCAAGCTTGATTTAAGAGCAATCGATGCCAGCAGGTGAATTATGCACAGTGTGAGTTGAGCTCTTATAATATACTTCCAGTGTCCTTGGTGTGCTAATTTTCCAGAGCCAACGTGAGAACGCAAAAAGTGATGCGTCGATAATAAAAACGTACATTGGTTCCATGTGTTATTTTAGCTCTAGTGAGAGACCGGGGTATACTCTGTTCACATGCACATTTCTCTAATGTTCAGGAGAAGAGCGCATCTGAAAGTGTACTAACTAACTCACTAACTGACTAACTAAGCAAAGGTTTACCTCACTGGTAACTATGAAATGCAAGGTTTCTATTCTGGAGGAACAGCAGAGACAACATTAAAAAGACGCAAGAAAGACACAAAAACAAAGACAAGAAATTAGTACATTTTCTGGTGGTTACAAGATGAACAGACAGTTGTGAAATGTAGGATGCTGTTTGACACGCAAAGGAACAGATCGCACTGGGGAAGACTGACAGCGACACGGAAACAAGAGACCAAGAAATTCAGCAAGCTGTAACAATGACAGGCAAAAAGACGTATCTCCACTTTGGTGTGACACAACTGAGGCGACGACCAGTGGGAGTGACTGACACACTTGATTGACATATGAAGCAATGAGTACCTTAAATTTTAATGCAAGAAAACGGGGTTCACAACTACAGTTCCTCCCCCCGAACTGCAAAAACCAAACCGAACCAAAAACATGCTGATAGCGGGCTTTGAGAGATTTCTTTAAGTGGAGAACGGTGACAGCAAAACAAACTAGCTTTGCCCATACAATAGCAAAGGGTTTATCTTCTGCTTGTTTCAGTCGGAAACATTTGGGGTGGGAAATATATAAGAGGCAACCAGAGCCTTGAACGCCCAACAGCGACGCTATGAAACTTCATAGCAATGATGTGGACAGGGCTTAACATTCCACGGTCTCTTGTTACCACGTGGCTCCTGTTCATTTGGTGCTTTCTGGCAGAGCTGGATGAGAACATTGCCATTCATTAAATCTGAAGAGTAAACCGATAACATGTTTCGTCCTTGGCCATTCCTTGACTCTGCTCAGTTGCTAAGCAACAATAAGACACCACAGAACATAACCCAACATTTTAGTGCAAAACGTCCAGTCTTTGAACAAAGCTAACTAACTGTCGCTTAATGCAAAAGTGCAAAATCCACCCATTACAATTAAGCCCTTACTAAAACAAGTTCAGAACAATGCTAATCCACACCAGGGAAATCACTCTTTACTGTTCTTAATTGTATACCACCGTTTTCAACCGTTTTTTTTGTTTCCCAGAGCTAAATAAGGAGCAACCATAGTGACAGAGATGGAAATTACAATGTGAAAAAAGAAAGCAAATGATGGCGGGGACAAACACCGATCACGACAGTGTGACTTTTCCTTATCGGAAGACCGTTGAAAGAAGAGATGAGGCGGAAGCTGGACACCGAAGCTGCTCTTGTTCGAGTTGGTATTTGTAAAATATGGGTGTAGCCAATCACATTTACTACATAGCCGGTTCTTGTTACGGTTTCTGATCTCAAGCCTGAACTTTCCAGAGCCTGTGTCAACTGTGTTTGTGTAATTACTCTTACTGCCAGAGGGGGGAGACAAAAGCAACACACTGCTGCCTAAATATTTGATGTTCGAAATCTCGTCATGTAACTATCAGACAGAAAGCTAAATAGCCCCAAATGTCTACCTATGAAAGCACTTGGCAACAAACAGAAATACATTTAAAAAGCTAATAAATAATTTGGAAAAACTGTGCACAGAAAAGGGCCACGAATGTATTCACAAAGTATCTTATGCAATCCCAGCTTCGTCACAGCTCACACCATACACTAAGAGCTCTATAGCCACACCATGCAGCCTAAATGTACCAACTTACCCATCATAGGGATATCTGATGATTGTATGAGGAAACAGAAAACACAGCCGGGAAGAGAAGGGAAGGGGGAAAAAAAGACAAATGAAGAGAACCAAAGAAATGGAGTAAATGGTTTTTCACATGCAGTCCCACAACCAGAACCCCAAGATGGGGAGCTACAACTCACAGCAACATATCCTGTTGATTCTTCTGGAAGACTGTGCCGATGTGCTGGAAGATCTCCGGGGTAAAGAGGTAGATACCACAGTTGATGATATCGCTCACAAAGGTGCTTGGCTTTTCCACATAATGCAAGACCTGCGTAAAAAAAAAAAAAAAAAAAAAAAGAGCAGTTATTTATGGTTTCAAATTTAAACAGCAAAGACTGACTGTGTGGCCAATGAGACGGGATGGATAAATACCTCATTTGTTTCCTCATTTTCCACAATGCAGCCATAATTCAAGGACTGCTTTCTGTTCGCCTGATAAGAGAAGAATGTCAGTAAAATATGGGAAATGAACTGTTTGTCTCCTGGCATCCAAGAGCCGAGATCTAATGCAACTATTCCAACTGAAGACAGGAAGCCAAACAAAGCCCTAGAGTAAAACCTTCACCACAGCTCTACACAGCACCAGCCGACAGCAAAATCTCACCGTTGTCCCAAGGATTACAAAGCTGTTGGGTTCTCCGTGCTCTTTCTGGAAGCTCAGCATCTCTGTGAGAGGAAACGCTGAGCAAACATCAGCATTCAGTACAAAGAAAGCCTCGGGACTGCCCGATACAATCTGATCTCTGAAGTGATAGATGCCCCCTCCAGTGCCCAGGGCAGCGTACTCCTGCAAATACCTGTGGTTCAGAGCAGAGAAGAACGACATGTCTGCATTCATTCGGCCATTGCACTTCAGTACTATACTGAAAAAAAGTAGTTATTTTTGAATATTTATGACTTAGCAGTACATCCTCATACTCGAGCTCTGTTTTTTACCTGATGGAAATTTTGAACTCCTGCTGTGCATTACACAAGAATCTGGTCAGCTCTTCATTTGGCTGATAAAAGCCAATGAGCAAAATCTCCTTCATATTCGGTACCTGTGAAAATGAGTTAAGAGTTAAACTGATTTCATCACAGACAACCTTCTGCATCACAAGCAAAGAATCTGTCAGGACCGACTAGTAAATGACAATACAAGCTCTTTAGTGGATCTTGCCACCAGATGGGCTAGCAATGATTGATTTAACTTGAACAGACACAAAACACGGGCCAAAAAACATTTGCAAATGAGGGATCACCTCTTGCTGCAAAAGAACAAAAAACAAAGCAACACAATAACAGCCAGTTGGCAGTAGAATCTGGTCTACTGTTTGGTCCATAACCAATCAAAGATCCATGTAGTGCTGCAAAACCACCAGCACTTTTACATTACTACAGTTGCAGTATATACAGTAAATGAGCGACAGTGACACTCACCTTGACACATGCTTCAATGTGGTGCTGGAGCATGGGAACACCAGCTACTGGAAACAACGGTTTGGGAACTTCAAATGACAGCGGCCTGAATCTTGTGCCTGAAAAGCAATGTGGGTGATTACTCGCAAATCAGATTACAGAGGGGATTGGGCCCCTAGCCTGTGGATCTTCTGGCCCGGGGATTTCAGACAAGCAAACTGGCTGTCCTATCTTAAATCCAATCTTAAAAATCACTTTACTGATTGTATTATTTACATTTTTTTGATCTTGTTTGTATCTTAAGCTCTGGTTCACATTTATTTTCATGACATATTTCTACAGTAAAGCAATTTGTAATATTGGCTTTAGAAGATGCTATATAAAGTTTACTATCATTATTACAATGAACATTACTTTTTGTCAAGTTTCTGCAAGACTCCATGAAAATTTCATGAAATATATATTGTGTGTATTGCCGAGTCCAATATAATCCATGCATTTCACTGCGATGTTAATTTAGAGGGGTTGTGATCTTTAAACACTATGATAAGTAATCTGAAGGTAATCTATGGTTTAAACTGGACTACGTTACGATTGGGGATACACAACATTATTTTAATTATGAAACTACTATTCTACTGAGTAGGCTTCACGTTGTTATTCGAACTGTTCAATCCAAAGGTGGTGCTGTTATTAAAATATATAAGGCTTCAAAGGGCGCTGTTTTATGTGTGAGTGGTGTCCTCGCATTAACGTTATGCCACGTCAGTGATATAAACAAGCCCAACGAGTCTGTTAGCTTTAGCAACGTAGCTTTGCTTCAACCACACGCAGCAGACTTTAAAAACATAACAAGAATAAAGTGTACCCTCACCTTTCTGGGGGCCTCCGATTAAAATGACTGCCTTCAACATCTTGACTGGGGAGCTGTTTTGTGACAGACCACCTGCCAGAATACAACCTGAAGCAGCTGAGCGACTACTTCCGCATCCACTTCCTGCTTGTGACGTCGACGAGATTACCGTAAAACTTGTACGTGATGGCCAATAAATCGGACACCCCAAAGGAAAATATTCAACTACGAATTATTTTCAAAAGAACACAGAACAATCGAAAAAGACGATTGAAACATCTGGATTATGGATTATATCTGGATCTGGATTATCAACGCTTATGAAAAAAAATAACCAGCCACGGTTCATATTATCACATCTCCAGCAAAATCTACATTTTTCATTTCAAGGAACATCATTTTTTTTATTATAATTTAATGTCGAATGAAGGGAATTTGCCTTTAATTTTATACAGAGTATGGGGATTTTTCAGCGCTTTATTGTAAAGAGTTTTGGGTTAAAATATGATCACTAAGACTTTATGTACAGACGTTGCACACACCAAGACACAGAACATTGGTTTATAATCCTACAGCTTGATATAATATTTTATCACATTTGACTGAAAGTTCAGTTCACCTTCCTCTTTTACAGAGTGTCTTGTGCATCTGCACAAAGTAGGTTATGCTCTTATTTGAGATGAGGGATGTTATAGCAGTCGGGGGGAAACCTCAGCTGCCAGTTCAGAACTTATAAAGACAACAAATAACACACACACACACAGATCTAATAGAAGAGTTTACTTTCATATTTCCTCATTAAAACATAACCTGAAGTAAAACAGTCTCCCATGCGGTGGTATTCATAACTCAAACATATGCAAATAAGGTGTGAATCGGCATCAAACAAACAGAACAACATTTTAGTCAACAATCACCAGGGGAGAAGGTGCTCACACAAACTCTATTTTGTTTTATTTTTCCAAGAGAGGCTGAGGAATCTGAAGTGCTTTCAAACCTCCTCTCCAAAGTTTCTCAAGACTTTTTTGCATTATGGCTGCTCTAAGTCTAAACAGAGGTTATATCACATTCTTTTATATTTATATATTCAAAAGAAAGAAAAAAAAGAAAAAATACAAGACATACAAAAAGCCAAAAAGAAATGTGCATGAGAAGAGGATCACATTTTTCTTCATAGTTAGGGCCAATAGCCAGTCTGCTTATGAAATCCAAATCTTTTCAACTATTTGCGTGGTAGCCATCCAAAAAACAATGCATAAGATTTACCGCCCTGTATTGGCAGAAGTACAATCCAGTACCCATAATTCATTTTTTATTAGTCTATAATCATCTGAAAATGACAGTCAGCATCAACCTCTGCAGTAGAGTCTGCAATGTTGAGCACCACTTTTCTACATTTCTACAAGCCACCACTGACTCTGAATGGGCCCTTTCACATTTGTAGTTGCCACTGTAAGCTTAGAAAAGGAGGAATAGTCAATTTACTGCAATCTACAATCTTACCAGTAGAAGGCACTAAATCCTACACACTGGTCCTTTAATAAAGTAATTTGTCCAAATTATGTTCAATAAGCTTTAAAAGGAAATGAGCTGCAAAATATACAATATGTCATTTACTTACACATTTAAATAACGTCTGGAAGTTAATGAAGACCCTGATACACAACCACAACATTAATGACCACAAAATATTGATTTTCCCACAGAAAGCTGGCAGAATGACAACAACAGATTACTTGTGGTCCTAGTACGATGTGGGCTTTGATTGTAAAAAAAAACAACAACAAATATTTGGCAGAGTTGTCAGTGCCCAGAAAAGAGCACATTAATTAAGAGTGTAAAGTTTCAGTTCAGCTGTTACGGAATTAGCAAGCTAGCAATGTTAACAGTACCACCATGTTTTTAGCGTGGTCTAAAAAAGAAGAGGGATTAAAGTGTCTGATCCGTCAGTGCTTATGCTGACCAGCATCTAAAAGCCAAGCAGATTCACAGCATTATAAATCCAGTAGTATATCAAAATATATGAACAAGTTTGGATTTCAAAGTTTTTATACAGGTCACAAAAACATCCCTTCACTTAATTTGATTGCCACATTCATTGGCATATTATACTCTCATATT
The DNA here is from genome assembly GCA_030220025.1 of Chelon auratus. Lineage (NCBI taxonomy): Eukaryota > Metazoa > Chordata > Actinopteri > Mugiliformes > Mugilidae > Chelon > Chelon auratus. The sequence continues at coordinate 2,532 of JASGAT010393062.1, read as the reverse complement.
CAAAATAATATCAATTCAATCAGCATCTCACCACTTTTAAACATCAGTCAAAACGGATTCCTTACACTATGAATGTGTACATCCCATAAGCGATATTATCTTCATTATAAATGCAGTTCCACAGGCTAACATGTGACTTCTTCCCTTCAACAGTAATTCAGTTATGTTTCATACATTACAATAGAGTCGAAACCTTCACTTAGTTTGCTGCTCACATTCATGTGGTGAAAAAAACAGTTGGAAAACACAGATTTAAATGAGGAACAATTAGTTCAGCAAAAATCATTTGCTGAGAGGCACAAATGAGATACTTTTTAGAAAATATGTGTTTTACCTTGGGCCAACTTTTCTTGGCATAAATTATAAAACAAAAACTATGTGGAAAAAACAAACAATGCAGGGCAAGAAGCTCAATAACAGCACGTAATGTTAGTAACACTGGTTTTAGGTCAACATAACAATCTGCACTGATTCAGTATTTTAAAGCATCCACATGAAAACTTCATGTACAGATTTTTGTTAAGCATTGGGCTCACTTTAACACAAAGAACAGACAGCATATTTAAATTAATGGTACCATTACTGTTGAAAATAACACGACAATATTAAATATTCACAATCAAATGCTCAGATCTCAAAGTTCATTACTCTTCAGCAGCGCTGCAAACCTGGGTAACAATTACGGGCTGCGTACCAAAGATTGTCATGGGAGCCATTTTAACACTAGTCCTAATAAATTACCTAGACTATGGAGTAAACTATTCAGTACCTAAAACGCTTAATTATTCATTGTAGTGTATTGACGTGTGTTTCATAAACAGAATCAGAAATCAGGTTGTACCTACTTGTAAAATCAACAAAACTACTCAGGCAAAACTATATTATTATTTTAAATGCAAAGTAAAAAATGCAATAAATGAACACTGCTCTGTCCATAAACACAAAATGACTATAATTTACAGCATGTGGAGAGGTAAGAGGACAACTGATAGTCATACATAATGATGAAGACTATCTTCCTACTGGTCACTGATACAGTCAGGTCAGAAACTACTTAATTTAAAAAAAAAAGAAAAAAAATAACTTCTTTTAATACAGTACCTCAGAGATCAGCTTATTTTACTAAAATCCAACTGAAGGTCTCTGCTTTCCTACCACTGTCTAGATGTGCAGGTTCACTTGTTTGTGTGTTCCCAGCAGTTGAGTGGACTTCTCGTAATATATTATCTCCTGTTGTAGAGGTCTTTGCGTTTTCGCAGTTCCTCCAGCACTCGTGCCCTGAACTGGGTCCAGTCTTCATCCTGGAACTGCTGGACACCCAAAGCCAGGTGGAGGTCAGCAGAGTGGCTGCGCAGGAAAGGATTGTACTGCTTCTCTTCTCCGATGGTGGAGGGGCTCTGGAAGGGAATTGCACTGTAAACAGCAGCCCTCCTCAAAATTGTTGTGCATGGTCTCTCTTGTGCATGCTGCTGCCACAATGATTTGCATGCCACTAACTCATTTGCAGAAAGGGATTATGGGTAGCAAGTGATTCTTGCCAACTTAAATCAGCACAGCTTTGCACTTCTGCTTAGGTGTAATGATTCAGCTGCAGTAAGACTTGTTTTGCCTTTCATTTTATGCATTTAGTTAAGCATAATTCACAATGATTACAAGCGGTAAGCGATAAAACCCTGGAACACAGGAACTTAAACAAGGAGCACGGTCAATGGATTCAAGTGGTAATAGGGAATTCTGCACATCCTCTGTTCTACCACAAAGCACATTCAAATACATAGGAAATGAATGTGCATCCAAAACAAGATTTGTTCAAAAACCTAGCCAATACTGGGTATCACAGACAAGCCGATGTACATTTTACATTTTAGAAAGGTAATAATCCAGATGATAGGCCAGACACAGTGTGAATAACAAACATGAATGGTTTCTGAATACCATTTAGCTGCTTTAGTTTCAAGGACCTGGCTCACTGTCACCATCATGGCTTACTGGGACACTTGAATAGAATGGAGCCATTCTTAGTCCGATTAGCAACACCCAAGCTTTTCCTACTGTGACAAGCCAACGTCTGTCTGAAGTCAGACTTACTTTCCTCCTGCAGTAACATTCATAACCAGTTATAAATGCAACAGTGTTGTTTTAAAGCCTCTCTTTAGGGTGACTAATATAAAAATACACTGTCTCCGAAACCACGTTTTTCAGCACAGAGAGATGTTTTCCCTCATCGTCAACAACGACCTGGATACTAGGGCTTTGACTCTGAACTTCGTTATTCGAATATAATTCGATTATTTTAAAAACTGAAGATATTCGAACGAATTTTAGGGATCCCTTAATATTCGAACCTGTATGGGAATTATTTTTTGTAAATGTGTTTGCTTGTAGATGTTGTTTTCAATTCAGATTCCGAGTTTGTTTTTTTTTTACACCTGGTGTGACAGTGTTTTTCTTCCGAAAGCATCATTGACTTACGAAAGGTTCCTGTAAGCTTGTGTATTTCCGATGGAGCGTTAACTGTGTCGTAACAGCATC
>JASGAT010393058.1:0-16779 GCA_030220025.1 Chelon auratus | reverse complement strand
TACCCATGCGAACATGAACACTAAGCTTTTCCCTCCATGTAGCCTAAAACTTATCTAAGTATAAGTTTTTCGTTGTCACCCTGCCTCTCCAAATGCAAAACTGATATTAACAAAAATGCAATAATGTAATAACAGCTGAAAAAGTACTTTGGTGTGTGTTTTATTTTATATTCACCGTTCAATAATGCAATCGCTGCTGTCTGTCCCATAGAAGAACATGATAGCCAGCGCATGTTTAGGAACTAATTGGGTTTACATGAACCACGTGACAGCCATAGCGGCGGCACTGTATATAATATGTTCAATATAGCAACATATTATATTTCAACTATTATTATTTAAATGAATCAATCATGCTCAGAGTAGCTAAAAGGTAAGTAAATAAAGAAGACCTAACATATTCTTATAATAATAATAATAATAATAACAATAATTCTAACATATTATTTCAAGTCACACATGTTAAAAGATTTACTTCTCAGTGAACTTATTATGTCTGGATACAAGGTAAAACATATAAACAGCATTCACTGCATGCACATTGAAGAGTGTTATCTTCTATACAACTAGAAATACTCTTCCATCCCAGCTTTGTCCATCATATGATATAATAGAATAATCTGCCATAACATAATGACCATAGATGAAGTCAATCATTTCATGGTATCTGTCTCTGGGTGGGATGTGTCAAGCAGCCAATGAACATTTTGTCCTCAAGCTGATGTGAGGAGGAAAAATGGGCAAGTAAGAGTCTGCAGCTCTTGTGGGGTGTTTCTGGTCTGCAGTGGTCTTCAGCAGTCCAAGGAAGAGAGGTGACAGGGCCATGGGCTGACAAGGATTATTAATAGATAGACAGATAGATAGACAGATAGATAGATAGATAGATAGATAGATAGATAGATAGATAGATAGATAGATAGATAGATAGACAACTTTATTGATCCCTTTGGGAGGTTCCCGCAGGGAAATTGACATCTCCATTGCATACAACACTGTCAGACATACATGCAGGAAACAGTACAGTAAGCCAAGTACCAAAATCACCCAGTAAAGAAAATAGATAAATAATAAAAAATAAATACTGTGATTGTACATAGATGGTTGCATGATGGTAGCGAAGGCTGACCCTGGTCTTAACCAGCAGAGGACCTACTGGAGCTCAGTCTGCTGAAATGTTAACGCTGGTTCTGATAGACAGGAGTCAGAACACACAGTGGATCTTTTTTTTTGGTTGGGTGCTGCGTAGCTGCAGACCAGTCAGGGTGTCCATGCTGACCACTGTCCACTGATGAAAGCTCTTACAATGGCCACGCTGGCATCAGAACTGCTGGTAATGGTGAGACGCCACAGCACACCTTCAAAGGTGGGCGCTGTTTTGATGGGAAAAGGGCGACTTGACTAATATTAGGCAGGTGGTCATAATGTTATGACTAATATATCGTATCATCTCAGAACGTTGTCTCTTACTGTGTCTTTCAGCCTGGCGTTGTGATAAAGTGATGGACATCTACAGCGGCTGTGCTCTGTGTCTGCCCGACCTGACATCTCCAACCCTCCGCCAGCCGACACACACTCCTCCGATCTGCATCGAGATCAAGGTACACACACACACACACACACACGCTTTCAGGGCATTCATTGAAATATTGCATTCCCTTGCCCCTTACCCTAACCTTAACCTAACTGTAACCTCTACCCTTAAACGTCTTGATTCTCAAGCAGCTTTGTAAAGAAGTTCAGACTGGCCAAAATTCACACAAATGTCCAGTGGTGTGAAACTCTGAAAGATAGCTGTAAAACTGCACACTCATGCACACAGTGCTGTAGTTCTCTTTTCTAGGCTAAAATAGACCCTTTCTGGCTTTTTGATGTAATAATAGTGCTGGTATTTAGGGAAGAAGGAGAAAACATGTATTACTAATAAAGAAACGTAAATTTGTCTCCTTGCTAATGTTTCATGTTAATAAAACAGACGCTCTCCCTCCTGAGAAGCTGCCACATTTTCAGATTTATTTATTTTTGCGGACAGACCTCAGTCACACAAACTGGTTGTAAACAGATCACGAGTGTGACTGTGAGTGACTCGGCTGACTTTTGTTTTCCTGTTTTGTTTTCAGCCTAAATGTGGTTTCCTGCCGTCCCCAAAACATGTTAGCAAAGACATCAAGACCAAAGTGTGCCGCTTCTGCATGCACCAACACTATAAGGTAAGTACAACAATCTGCACATGTTTGATGAGAGTCGCAACATGAACATATCTATGTCACTTTGACTAAAATCCATTTGAGCGCCACCTGCTGTCAACAGTAAGTCATCACCCACTATGCATCAAAATCACACAATGAATTCTTCTCGTTATAAACATTCATTCATTTATCTTCTGTACCCGGTTATTCCTGTTCGCAGGGCGCGGGGTCGATATAAACAGAAAGATGTAATTAGTGGGTGTTTTGTAGTGCCACATTGTGGACACAGATAGTGACAATTAAGAACAGCCAGGCGATCACAGGGGTCTGTTAATCACTGCTCGTAGCTTTAATTTATATTGCACCTTTCAGGATGAAGTTACAAAGTAGGTATGTCACGATCGGTATCAGGGCTGATCCAGGGATTTTTAAAGTGATTGGATCAGATCGATGTCTAACTTTGTCGTTATTTATTTTAAATCTGCAGTAAATCTAAACTATGTTCTTGTGGCGTCAAAACTTCTTATTCCTCTTCGCTGCCTCGTCCCAAAGCTGCCAGGGAACCATGTCTGTAAGACAGAAGAACTTTCCTCAGGAAAATGAAGTCAGACAGAAATTTGTAAATTGTGTAATGTCTGTCCACACTACAGTAACTTGGACAGTCCTGTTTATTGGATTAAATACAGTCACGCTGTGCACATGTGATCTAGGAGAATAAGTAAAATAAGAAAAAGGCCTTTATGAATCCATGGATCAGGACTCGGATCGGCTGATACTTAATATTAAAAGATTGGTATCAGATTGAGGGGCAAAAAAACTTGATTGGGATATCCCTATTACAAAGTTGTTTTATTTTATTTTTTTGTTTTTTAAAAACTGTAAATGACAAAACATTTGGAAAAACTGTGAAGTAAAAATCAAAAATAACCTAAACCAAAACCAGTCAAGATAAAAAAAACTTGTGTGTGATTTAAAAGAAGCATCAGATCAGGATAAAAGTATTTAATCATACTCTGAATCAGAAGGTTAGAAAGTTGATCAGTTCACACTACAACTACAGAACGAGACATGTTTGGTGATTTCCGTCTCTGGCATTTCTTCCTTCATTCCTTTGTTATCTCTCTGTCCAGGTGGCCAATGGGAAGTGGAAGAGACGCAGTCTGTACTGTCCTCTGGACCTGTTCTCAGGGTGAGATCACTGCTGCTGTGTTTTTCTTTTCTTTTAAACTGCTGCGTTCAGGGCCAGTGGGCGTCAATTAGGAAAAATGGCAACAAAGCCAATAACAACGCTGCATACAGTCTGAAAACATGTTGCCCTGTGGTGTCTGGCAACAGAGTGTTGTTAGTGGGGGCCTTTGGGTCCGATGGTCTGAGGGAAAGCATGACAGAACTGATGATGTTTAGACAGAGTTAGCTCTTGTTGTTGTTACTCTGTATTTGAAAAATGAATATCGTCAACGCTGCTGCTCCACCTGAGTTCAAGCTCCGCTATCAGCACAGCGGAACCAAAGTCGACCCCGATTCCTTGCTGAACTCTGCGTTTGCATCATGCACCCACTTGCCAGTTCATTAGGTACATATACATTCTAATAAAACAGTTGTGCTGTAAATCTTCGCTTTATTAAAGTTTATGGTGTTGAGCATTTATTTAAAATAACTGAAACACTGTCGATTCAACTGTGTTTTCATTTTGGAGGCTGTAGCTGTTGTTCTATTGAATAGTATTGAGTTGTACTGACACGTTTGTGTCATTTTGACAGCCCCTTTGTGGCCAGTGGGCTAGTTTAAGTAATAGAAACACTTTAGTTTAACAGCACCACAAACTACACCCTCTAGACTAATCATCCAGTTGAATAACCACCTTTCTGATGCTGTTTCAACATCAACTAAACACCGTAACAGTCAAGAAGCTGTTTATTTTATTAGAACAGATTTATTTTTACAAGTGTACCCAATGAACTGGCCAGTGAGTGTTTATAGTGTCTGGTATACTCTGAGGAGACTTGTTAATGTTATTTGTGCTCCTCTTAGTTATTAGTTAGTTATAGTGAGGTTACTTGTGTTGGGAGCCTTGTACTGTCTCTCTGATAGCTCAGCCAGAGCTGTCTAAACTTTGGATATGTGCTCCACACGCATTATCTCTAATCAATGATTTTACTGCTTTTCAGAAGGTTTCTTTATTTCTAGATAGTGAAAATTTATTTTAACATTTCAAGCTGTAGCCTGCACAATGTTCATTTCTGGCTACCGCCACAGAAAAAGTCATCTGCTGATAATAAAGCTACTCCACTGATCTGCTGCTGAACATGATTTTCTCTTGTTGTTCAGGAACAGACAGAGAATGCACTTTGCCATCAGACACCTGATAGAAGAACCTCAGAACAACTTCAAAATATTCAAGGTGAGGCTCTGACTCTGTGTGACCCTTGGCGCTATTTCTGTGCCACTCAAATTCAGGTCAGTGTTATTACGTGCATTTTAAGATGACAATGAATCCCACAGTCTTTGTTCTGTAAAATATCTTTTCAGTTTCAGTGATAATCCTCTAAACTTCCTGTCATTTCAATGCAAATGTCACTCTGTGTTACTGACTCTGCTGCTCAGGAAGGAAGAACTGAAGCAGAAGCAGAAATGTGGAATTATTTTTGGGCTTGTGTTGATACATGTGTTTTGTTTTGTTTTTTTGTCTGTCTGAAATCTGCTTTGTTTGAACAATTGATGGTGATAAAAACTAAAGGTGTAACAGAAAAGCTTGAACATCCTGATGTCGAGGGTTTAACAAAAACTGATGACAGTCCGGTCTGTGCAGACGTCATGATGGTGTTATAGAAAGGTTTGAAGAGATTTTGTACGACTGAACAGACTCAGAAACCTGAGACTGACCTGAAAGTCTCCAGTTAAATCTTTACATGTTTGCGCCAGATCTGTGACATGTACTAAAAATGAATCCTCAAAAGATTGAAATGAAGTGAACAGAAATTCATCATTAGATGTTTACAGTCGATTACAACATGAAGCAGCTATTGTAAGGCTTGTGTGTGTGTGTGTGTGTGTGTTTCAGGGTGGTCAGTGTGTCTTCAGCAGTAAGGAGGGCAGTGACGACGCGGTGGACCTGACCTCTCTGCTGCATCACCTCAGACCTTACTTCCTCTATGGAAACAATCGAATCAATAGTCACATCACCAGCAAGGCCGTACTGAACGACTTCATCCAGGTAAATCCACGCTACGCACGAATACTAAAGCTACAGCACAGACACACAACGTTGCACAATATTTAGAGCTGGTAACACTGCTGCAGAAATCACTTCATTAACTATATAGTGAAGCTTCATTGGAAAACTTCTCTTTCTCCCTCTCTAGGTCCTGGTGAACGCCCTCCTGAGTGGAGGAGGAGGTGATGGAGAGATGGTGACGGACAGACGAGGAGAAGGGCGGAGCTTCTGTGAAGCGAGTCTCCTCAACAAGGAGAGGATTCGTCACGGTCAGAAGCTCTCTGTTGACTTTCAGTAGTTTTCTTTCTGCTTCACTGATCTGAAGTTGATCAGTTTACTTATATGATAAAGACGGCATTAGTTCTTATTTATGAGCAATGATTAATTGATTAGTTAACTAACTAAACAACAGTGTCGTCATTTGTTGGTTTTAAGATAAGATAACCCTCACTTAACTGAGAAATAATCTGTTGATAAACTAATAATGAAAACAGTCGTTAGGAGTCTTAGTATTTAAGGTATGAAAACACCAAACCAACGGCAAAGAACTATGACTTAATCTGTGTCTGGACCTAAAAGTTGGTTTGCCATAATTTGGTACATACGTCTGCACCTCTGTGGAAGGAAATAACTCTTCATACCAGCAGGTGGCAGTAGTCAGTATTCATCGTTTAAAAACTGGAGAAACTGGAAAGGCTGCTATTAGCTGGGAGGCTACGAAGAGCTGCTGAATCACACTGACCATTTGGTCTGCAGTTTATTCATTCTAGATGATCATGTTCAAATGAGATGGATGTAAAATAAGAAGAGGCTTCTGAGTCAAGTGGTGTGCTGACATTACAGATATCGTTTCTTGTCCCATGAGCAGAAGACTTTAATTTACAGCTCTTAGTATTTGTAAGATCTTAGTGCTCCTTCTGATTCAGCACAGCCTGGCTCATTTGAAAATCTGTGCAGTCATATAAATGAGAAAGAAAAAAGAAAAAGTCCCCTCATTTTTATATGAGTGTTTGTAAAATTTCCCCTTGTTATCATATTCTTCTTTCCTCTTAACACAGGATGACATTTGCATTCAACAAGACTGATCTTCTAATGCAAACATTTGCCCAGAACATCTGAATTTGATTATGTAAATGTGTGAAAGCTAAAACCAGACTCTTGCTTGTTTTGATGCAGAAACACATTCAAAGGTTTCTAACACCTGCGTCTGTGTTTGCAGATTCTCAGGGTTTACCCAGCGACAGTGTTTTGTTCAGGATCCTTCAGACTCAGATGTTGGACACTCTGGACATTGAAGGACTTTATCCTCTTTACCGCAGAGTAGAGCAGCACTTACAGGACTTCCCCAAGGAGAGGTAACAGCACCAGAAGAAAACTCTTAACCTCGCAGGTGAATCACTGATTATTCTGGCTTCTGACGTCACTTCATGTCTGTGTCAGGACACGTCTGCAGATAGACGGACCGTACAACGAGGCCTTCCTGGAGAAGATGCAGAAATGTTCGCCTGAGGACGACGGCTCTGTGGAGTATGCTGTTGCCAAGGTCAGACTCAAGTTTAGGAAAAAATGGAAACAAGATCAGCGATACACAAACACACAGAGCTGCTTCACTATAAAAAAATAACCAAAGTGGAGTCACAGAGAGAAAACATCCTTTTGACTGTGGATCTGTTCAGTTTTAGCAAACTGAGGACAAACACTCAGAGCTGAAGTTAGCTGTGTTATGACGTGTGTCTGCTTTAGTTCATTTGTTTAGCGTCTCTAACTGCTGCTTGTTTCACCTCAGGTCCATCAGTATCGCGTCGCCATGACAGCCAAAGACTGCTCCATCATGATCGCCCTCGTGCCGAGCAGTGAGGAAGAGGATGATGATGAAGGGTAAGAATCCATCATCAGTAGAAACTAAATGATGTTTGATCAACTTTCAGTCTGAATGAAACTGTTCCCTGGTGATTCTCCCTCTTCCCTTGAACCTGTTTGTTGGTCCGTTCCTTTGTAATAAGCTGCTGTACCAGCTGAGATAAACCACGTGTATCATTAGAAAGAATAACTTTGAACTAACGGCTCTCCTCTGTTAGGTCTAGAAGACCTCCTTCTTGTCCATTAATCCTCCCCCTCTCCTCCCGTCTCTGCAGTCAGAGGCGGCTCAGGGACTTCAGACCTCCTGCTTTCTCCTACTCTGTCTCCATCTTGGATTTGGACCCGAAGCCTTTCGACAGCATCCCCCGCCAGCTGCGTCTGGACCAGAAGATCGTCTCCTGCTACCTGAAGACTGGCGGTGCCTTGCCAAAGGGCTCCCTGACGCCGTACCCCGGCATCTTTGCGGCTGCAGAGAGAGAGGACTGCACGCTGCTCTTCCACCCGATGTAAACGCCCGGTCCGGCCGCTGATGGGCGAGGACTGACCGATGCCGCCTCAAACGGAGAAGAGATGAATCGGCTGTTTGTCTTGCTGCAGCACTTTCTCTTCGTGTTGACGGGTGTCGGCTCTGGCTGCTGCTCAGCAACAAAAAAATGTCAAGCGACTTTCAGATATGTTACTCAAGAGCATGTGTGTCGTCATGGCAACCCAACTTCTCGCTCCAGCCATGAGGAGAATGCCAACATCACCACCGCTCTGAGTTGTATTTATTAGGAAACCTCACAGGAAGCTCTGTTCTCTTCTTTTGGTGACAAAGAGTTGGCATTAACTTCCTGAATGGATGTATGTGGTTGTCGTGGCAACATGCCTCTGACCCTACTTGTTCGCCATGGCAACGCTTCAGAAGCTTGAAAGAGGGAAGAAAGAAAGTAGAGTGGAAGTGAAGAGAGAAGCTGGTTGTTGAGCTACGTCGTTTCCTGAACGTGGGCGTGGCCTGTCTGTGTCCTCTGGGGTCACCATGGTAACAGAAGTACTGTAGTCTTCTCTGTAGCCACAGAGAAGTGGTGAAGACAGCGTGGTGGATCTGATTGCCAAACAGTTGGTGAGAGTCGGAGTGATCGCTTCAGAAACTAACCAATGAGGCGATGCGGCAAAGTCTCTCATCAGGCTTCTGTAGAAATGTTAAAGGTCAAACTGTAACGTTACTCTGTTTCATCAGGGAGTGGAGAGTCATTAAAGGATCAGTTCACCCTAAAAAAAAAAAGCTAAATAGTGCCACCAGTCCATCAGATAATAATATTAAACGTCTGTTAAAGACGTTAAAGTCAGTTTCTGAAAGAGATTGAATTTTTTTTTCTTTAATTGATACAACAAACCAAATTCTGTTTTTCCTTTATTGTGTTGAGTTTATGAGATGGATAATCCTAAAACTAGAACAAATGCTGCCATCAAATTAAGCTCAGTTACAACATTACAACTTATGTCGCTTAATACTCGGCGCTGCAGAGGACAACTGTCAGTGCCTAGAAGCCAACAGTTAACAAGCCAGTACCCTTAAAGGTTGTTGAAATGCTGCATTTAACAAACTAATGAGTCGTTGACTTAATGTATCAAATCTGGGATCTGATCTCCCTCAGATATTTTTAAAAATTAAAACTTTACAACTAAATTACAGTATAATTCATCTCCAAGATTTCGATTTCCAAGATGTCAGTGAACGCGTCACACTGTGTAAACTTTGAGATTGTGAATACCACAAGAGGGCGCTGTTTATTTGGCATCGTCCCATGATGAACACAGTAAACATGACTCGGTTTGAAGGCAGCAACGAAACCATCTATTGGACGGGACAGGTGTGACAAGAGGGAGGAGAGGAAACAAACTCGTATCATCCAGTACAACAGCGAGACATGAGAATCACTTCCTGTTTGATTCATCCACTTCATCCAGGAGAGAATATGAGAAATGATCAGACCATGTCACCACACTGAGCTTCACGAAGAATTAGTTAGAACAGCTGTTGTACTGGATCGTGGTAAACTGACCCTTTAATGTTCAGCTGTGACCTCTGACCTCTCCAACATAAAACCTGCTCTTGTTTAGAAGAGAGACGCGCCACTTTAACTCTTATTGTTCTCAGAGGTCGTCTAACATTCCTCTGTTCACTAACGCGGTGATAACATAGTTCTAGCAGAGGTACGGTTTCATTTGGCTTCAGTTCTCTGATCGTCTGCTCCGTCTCTCATGGGCCTGAGTCAGAATTCACCTTTAATCAGACAGAAACGCTGACGTTAAAGGAGCTGAGAGGTCATCACTACAAACTGCAAACTTTCATCGCTCTGATCAGTATTTAATCGTTACTATGTTGTTTTTAGAGGCGTGAGGAGCGATTCCAGTGAACTGAAGGCTGAACGTGGCCGTACGTCTGGTCGAGATAGAACAGCCTCGGCCAGAAAGATTAAAATGTGACCGACTCACCAGAGAAAGGGCTGCTGGGTAACAGATTAGTCGTCTTCAGACAGGCCGAGCTTCATGCTGCTGCTCTGCTGGGTTTTGTGCCATAAGTGGCTTGTTGTCGTCGTTTGTGATGTGCGTTTGTTCATGTGCCTAAATGTTCTGGTAGGACTGGAGGACAGGTTGGTGCTTGTGCGTTGAGATAACGCACTTGTTACAGGCTGCGTTCAGATCAGCGTCCGAGCTGCTGTGGACGCAGCGGTGAACTCTTGGTACCTCAAACTCCTCACGACCCAAACAGGAGCTCCGCTGGGTCGACTGATGTTTGGAAAAATAAACAAACGATGCGTTCAGGAGCGCTGGGAGGTTTCTGAGGATAGAGGCGTCCTCCTGAGCCAGCAGCACTGACAGAGGCTTTAGATTAACTGGTAACACTTGACTTCAGTTCCTGTTTACAGCGTCCACTCTCCAACCTCCACCACCTCCGTCAGCCAATCAGACGTCTGAAAACTAATCACACTACACGAAAAATCCTCCACACTCCATTTCCGTCATCAGGCGTGTCGCCTGGAGCTGATGTGATCCGTTGAATCCAAACACTAAAAAGGTTCAGATCAGTTTGAAGGCCGTCTCCATCAAAAGCCCTGTACAGGACGGACTTTAACGGACGACATCAGCCACAGTGGACGTCTGGGACAAAGAGGAGTAAGAGGTTGGAGAGTGGACAGCAGAGAACTGAACCAACCACAGATCGTTCTGTTGAAATGATGACGCCACAGGCAGCAATGGCTGATGGGAGTCAGAGGGAGGAGGGTGAGACGACAGAGGTCTGGACTCATACTGATGTAATTTCTAAAACGTCCAAAATTGTTGCAGCTACATCTGAAAGGAAAATGTTACTCATTAAAATCTGAACATGTAGTTTTTACAATTTTGATTTTAAAATCTCGTCAACGTGAAACACTTTGTTCAGTTTAGCTTAGATCTTTTTCGAGGTCATTTTAATTATAATCCGATAAATCAGATCAGGAAGTAAAAATCCAAGTGTCTAGTTGGTAATCTGTGTTTCAAAACACAGTTGTTGAGAAACCCTCACATTTTATCTACAGGGACTTGACAACATGTTGTCATGTTGGTCTGGTTAAAATGTCAGTGTAGAAAAGAAGAATTAGAAAAGAGGCAGTCTTTAATCCTCTTTTAATACTGTCCATGTGGATAAAAAATATTTTGTCGACTGCAAAAAAAAAAAAAATTTAATCCAGATAGATGGAAATCTACTGTTGATTTTGTAGAAGTAATACAAATACATTGTGATGAGGGAAAATATAACACACCAGAAAATACTAACAAAGTAATATCTTAACAGGTCAGCCCGACTTACTTTTAACTTTCAACATGTCTTTAGTTTTGAAGGTTAAACACCTGCAGGAGTTTAAAACTTAATCTTAGCAACTAGAACAACATGTCACTCAGTTAAAATCTCAAAGTAAATCAATTAAACTGATGAGCAGTGGGACAACTAGAGAACTATGTCCCATGGTTGAAAGCTCCAGAAAAAACGTAAGATGTTGAGCTCTAATTTTGATTAATATCCTTTAAATCACTTCCGGTTTACATGACCTGTAGAGTTGAGGATGAACACGTTGGTACTTTCACCTTGATAAGAGTTTTTATCAACCCTGGAACTACTTTAAAAACGGCAGGAAATGTTCTCATGGGCCATAGAAACATCAACACAAACGTTAAGAAACGTCCAGACCTGTTTGTCCACGGAGACGAAGCTCCGATTGGTCGGTTGCTGCCTGAGCGTTGGTCCGCTGAAACATCCCAGCACTGTGATACCTACAGACTTCTAATAACTACGTGTGTGTAAATAGCTGAGAGAAGAAAACTATTTGAGAATACAAAGGCGACACTGCTGTCTGGCATTTTGTATTTAAATTATTTATTTTTGTAGATTTTGACCGATGAGCTCCGCTGTTACAGCTGTTGCAGTCGTGCTCTTTCTATTAAAATAAAGATTTCTAAGAGACTAAACCCTTTGCTGTCCTTCTTCTGTGTGTTTACGAGAAGCAGAAACATCCTGACAGATTCAAATGTAACTGACATTAAAATAAAAAATGACAACACAGTCTGGAAGTCTGAAGTTAAATGTCCTGAGAGAGGCTGACCGCTCTGATGACGGACTCTATGGCTGCTTCAGGTCCCAGAATCCTCAGCAGGCTCTGAAAGGCCTCAGCAGCGCCACCTACCGCCTGTGAGGAGAACTGCTGCAGGGCTGCAGAGACAAAGAGGAACCAAACTACTATCATCATCACCTCACCTGGACATTTATTCAGAACAAAACTCAGAGTTTAGTCTTTGAGATTATTCCACTTATGTTTTGTCCTAGAAAGAATCAATAATTAATGAAATCCCTTATCTAGTTCAGCCATTCATTACTAAATTAGTTGAGTCAATTGATCATAAATGAATTAGTCGATTGTGTCACTTCTCAAGATAATTACATTCTTGTTTCTAGATTGTGCGTTGCTGCCATCGTCTGGCATTTTATTGTCAACAACTATTTATGGATAAATTGAAAGAATGATCGGCAGGTTATTATTAATCGATAATAAAAATGACAAAGTTGGAGCTCTAGCTGCTGAATACGAGGGTCAGGTCAAGCTGAAGGGAAACAAATGGAAGATTTGTCAACAGGTAAACTTAGAATTTCAAGAGAATAAAGGATTTTACATGAGAGGATCAATAAAGTTTAAAAAAAAAAACATTAATGAAAAACCACACTTATTTTGTGTCTTTCATTCTTCATAGTTCTTCGAGGAAAAATATGGAAATTGTGAGAAAATCTAAGACTAACAGTAGGAACTCAAAGCTCACTTTTCTGTCTTTGGATGAATAATGTATTTGCTACAGTTGGAGGAAAAAGCTCCAAATGTATTTTAGACTGGAAACAGTTCAACATTAACCTGTCTCAGCTGCCTGCAGACAAAACTCAGGGCTCTAGAAGCAAATAACACCATCTTACTGTGTGTCTGTTGAGAGAGACATTATTGAAATACTTAAACATAATATTTTAGAAGAATAATCCTGAACATAACTCACAGACAAAATACAAATCATTTGTAATTATTTTATTAGTTTACGGAGCTTTTACAGCTTAAACTGAGGAGGATGAGATCAGAGAAGAGCCTCAGGATATTTATTCAGAATAATAATACTGATATTTACTTTATATGTATTTCAGACTGGGGTTTGGTATGTAATGTTGTTGAAACAAAAAAACATCCATAATGGTCTATTAATTATTGTGTGTGACTTAAAATCACTAAACTAGAGTTTACAGAGCAGTGATGTTGCGATTTGTTTTAACATCCACAGTGACCGTAGTTAAGTCTCACCTGTCTCAGGGATCTTTGTCACCAGGTCGACCTTCGGAGCGACGGCTCCTTCTCTGGAAACATCGACTGACCAATGAACGAACAGGACACAGCTGGGAATGAAAAACAAAGATGACTTTACAGATTTCAGCTTCTATAATTTTTATTATTATTTGTTTTTGTGTGTGTATTTTGTGACTGTGCTTCGTCAGGATGAGACGAGTTTTTACCCAGGAAGCTCTGGGTGATTCAGGGTCATGACCTCGGACCTGGGGCCTCCAGGAAGAGAGACGACGGACGGATACTTCTCCTACGGAGACAGAATGAAGACAAGACAGACTAAAATTAAATCATTTAAATGAGTTTAGAAATGTTTCCTCATCCATTGCCGTCCATTGGAGCATGCTCAGTGTGGCTTTTTAGTTATGTTTAAAAACAAACAAACAAACTGAAGGATCATTTTTGTCCTAAAGTTTAAAGTTCAGGAGTTCTTTAGAGCCTGATCTCTTCAGACCTCTGGAGGTTTCAGATTCATATCAGCTTCAGGATATCAGCGATATCATTTTCTTATCACTTTTCACAAGAGGTGAAACAGATTAAACTTTGAACCACGGAGGGAAGCAAATCAGTCTTTTAACCTGTAACCCTCCAACACGTGAGTCCATTCTCAATCAGGTTATTTGAAAGCACAAAACCTGACGATTTAAGCAGGATAAACGTTTTATATAAATCAATATACAACAGTAAACACAGTCCTTTTCCTTTTCTGACCCTTTCTGTCGCCTATAAAGACAAGCGCTCAGTGAGAGTCAAATGAACTTTCAAGCTTTTAGAGTTTGTTTGGTGAATGTTCAGGGGTCAAAACAATACTCAAGTATCTGCATGTTCATTAAAGAGTGTTTCCTTCTGCCCATACTGGCAGTGTAGCGTTCTTCATAAAGCAGTGATGGAGCTCTGTGTATAAATACATCAGTCAAGAATTTAAAGTATGAAATTCAGTCCTGCAGATAAACACAACGAGGGAATTTCAGACTAGAAACACTTTGTGATCTGCACTCGGTTCGTTTAACAGCTGCTGCTTCAGGATTTATTCACACACAGAGGAAGGACTGTAGCATGGAGCCTACAGCAACATTTAATGAACAGGGGGCCTGTGTATTTCATTTAAAATATAAAAAACAGTGACTCTTAGCTTCCTAAGAATCTGTCTGTCTGTCTGACCTCAGTCTAAAATTTCAAACTATTATTCAATTCTTACAAGATACTTAAATAATAAAGGATTTATTCTGATATTTACCTTAAAGTCAAGACATAAAAAAAAAATACTGGAGGGTCTGAACTTAAAATACTGTCTTAGTTCATTTCTGGAAACATATTTCTTCGTGTTCTTTATTTATTATTAGTTATTTCCTGGCCTGTGGTCAGTAAAGCTATTTAAAGAGAGTTGGTGAAACGACTACTGCTGTCCATCAGTCGTCCTGCAGGCGGCGCTACAACATCTGCTGAACATCTCTGACCCTCACTCAAACTTTTCACCAACACATGAATCTGTAAGAGCGTAATGAAAACCAGTGAATGTTTGGAGCGTGAGGTCTCGCTGTCGTTTCATCACATGCGCAGATTAAATATTAATAAATGAACGCAGCTTCAGTTCCAGTTACAAGTTTCCAGTTTTGTTTCTCATCAGGAAACAGAAGCAGAGAACTTTACGAGCTTTAAAAGAAACTGTGTTTAGTTTAACGACGCCTGATGACTCTGGAAATCTGATCAGTGTAATAACACACAGTAAATCTGATTTATTTACATGCGCACGTACGCACGCACTCTCATACACACACACACCCCCACACATCCCTAGGCAGCATTTTCCATCATTAGAGGTGTGTCCAGGTGACTCAGCTGCGAGACATCTGCAGCAGCACGAGTGTTTTTGCCTGGAACCAGAAACAAGCTGCTGAACGTTTCAACCCTCTGAACGAGACCAGAAGGAAATCTTTATTGTGTTTGACTGAGCGGGCGCTCACTGTTAGTTCCTCTAATGTTTATGTCTGGTATCTTTGGGAAATCCATCTAAAACAAGCTAAATGTGGGCAACGCCCGCAGATGTTCTAAAAACTAAAGCCCCACCAGTCATTTAGAAGCGAAGAGACGTCACTTGAATGATAAAGAAACATCTTCAAATAAAACTCAGAGAAAAGCAAGAGAGAAAAGTGGAGGATAATAAAAGCAGTTCAGATTAACTTCATGTCCACACTAAACCCTCTGAATCTGAACACAGCTCGTCTTCTCTCCGTCCATTCATTTTATATTTTATATGCAGCCCATCATTTCTTTACTCTCTATTCATCTTTGTGCCGTTTAATTAAACAACCATTATACAAATGCATGAGTTATCCCCCCGACTCAGTCATAAGTTTGACTTTGTCACTATAGATTCAAGAAAATGTCATGGATTCAAGAAACATTAGGAACACGTTTCAGTCTAAACATAAAGAATGTACACCTTTCTGCTGAAGGTAAACATTTAAGTCTGAAAGATTTAAAAACTGAAATCTAAAAGTCAAACATCCACATCTAACTTCCCAACACGTTGTCTCAGCTCGTCTCTACATCATAAATTAACAGGACTATGTGATGATTAGGTTATGACATTTTATAACCTAATCTGTCTCACTACACATGAAGTCAGTCTGGCTGAGTAAGTTCGGACAAGCCGAGGCAGAATCAGCTCTAACAGTACGTGATGAACTTGCAGGGTCTTGTTTTTTTTTTCATCATAATGGTCGACTGATGGAGCTGATATCAGGTTTTCCACTTCTTTAGTCATGAGAACACTCAGCGCAGCTGCTGTCGTTAAACTGTATTTAGGAGCAGAGATATTGTTTAGGCCTCTTTGGAAAGGTAACAGTCAGAATATTATCAGGGAGCTATGAGCTGCAGAAGACACTGGGACCACAGCATGGAGCAAGAGAATGTGATAAGGATAACGCTAAAAATTGAAAGTTGAGGCATCTTAATGTGATGTACTGTACATTCAGCACCTGCGTGAGTGGGAATCTCTTCATACCGGCAGGTGGCAGTAGTCTGTGTTCACCATTCAGAAGAGGAAACAGGAAGAGCTGCTAGTACAGATGTTCAGACTGTGTTGAAGATGCAGTCAAGATTATATCTCAGTCCACCTCCTCTGTTCAGACAAGGATTTTCTAGTTTGACAGAGCTGGCTTCCTTTACTCTTTCAGACCATCTGTCTTCTCTGGCTATAATGTGGACATTGTTGTCTTCAAAGGAGTGTTATTTGTCTTTCAGCTGTAGATGGTCAGTCCTGGTCTGAAGAGCTGGCTCTCCTCTGTGGAGCCTTACGTTTGTGAAGGGGCAACACCCACAGGTGATCCTACCCCAACATCCTGTTTAAACCCCAACTCCCCAACCAGTCATTTAAAACTGAAGAAGCTACTTGGATGAAATGTCTTCAAGAAACTCTTTGAGATGTTTGAGAAGGGTCAAATCATTGGCATGCGTCAAGCAGAGAAAACATCTAAGGAGATTGTAGAAACTATTAATATTGGGTTAAGAACTGTTCAACGCATTATTAGAAACTGGAAGAATAGTGGGGAACCATCGTCTTCCAGGAAGAAATGCGGACGGAAAAAAATCCTGATTGATGGTGATCAGCGATCACTTTAAC
>JASGAT010393051.1:22766-40628 GCA_030220025.1 Chelon auratus | reverse complement strand
TTGCACTGCCTGTGCTCTTCTCTCGTCTCTTGTCTTTGTTTGAAAACAGCTTTCAATTTCCTGGGTAGCCGCCTTCAAAGGGGAGCGGGAGGGGTGAGAGGCCGAGTGGGATGCCAGAGGCACAGTGACAGCTGGGAGGCAGGAGACTCCAAGACGAGATCAGAGGGTTCGAGTTTCTGACCGCCACAGACACGCTGTCATTCTGCGGGCTCCTTCCCCTGCTGCTTTCAAACACACACACACATGTGCACACAAAAAGCGGCCGAACACGACTGAGTTAATGCCTGAATTCACAGTTAAGCAGCTTCAGGCGGCAAAATAAAGTTGCAGGGGCATGTTGCACGCACACAACCTAACGTGTGCATGTACAAATGCACCCACTTAGAGCATTATCGCATTAAATTGAACACAAACAAACCGTCACACATGCAACGAATACACAGCTCCTGAAATCTATGCGTACAACTCGAGATCAAACTTTCCCATGCAGCACCTGCCCCGGCTCAACGCCCTTCATCCCGGCGCCAGAGGTCTTCTAAGGCTGCGGCGCGGCTTGCAACATCGAGCTTTTATTCCCAGGTGATGATGTAAGTGCTAAGGGACGAGTGAAAAATAATCTTATTCAATTTACATAATGTGTTGACGTTGGAACCGATACCGTTCAGCTGGAAGGAGCGTTTTCATTGGCAGCTCTCTCGCTCGACACATTTTCGTGATTAATGCGCTCAAACAGACTTGAAACATCTGTCCTACTTTCCCATCTAACCGTCCCGCTCACACATTTGATAAAGGCTTTGGCCTGACTCACTTGTTTGGTGGCTTTCATTGCTCTTCAAAGCCAGGAAAGGTAACGGCACTTTGGCTTTTTCTTTCTTTCTTTTTGATGGTGCCACATTCTCACAACTTTAAAGAGTTTTTGGAGGTCCTGGCACCACATTACAACCGTATCTCTCTTCTGTTTAGTCATACCTTTCTGCAGGCCAGAGGAGCCCACTGCAAAGAGAAACTAATTACGTCCTGATAGCGCCGGGTAAAGCGATGCCAGGCCGTTTTGTTGCTGCCTGACGTTTGGCCTGGCAACCCCGACCAACCCCTGGAGTAAAGTGACATCAGCAACCACAAAGCTCCCGTTTGCACACGAGCGGGGGAGCCGGGGATAAACAGAGGATCTGTTTGGAAAGGCTCAGCGACGCTTTCCTAGGTCTCACCTCAAAAACCAGAGTGTTGACTGCTCTCGTATTCCCAGTGCATCTCGCACTCTCAAGGAAAAATATGCGAGAGCGGCGGAGGGAAAGCCTAAGATTGAGTATGAAAGAGAGAGAGTGGAAGAAAATGAGACAGTAGGGACTTGGGCTGGAGGGGGGGAGAGAGAAAAAGAAGAGGGTGAGAGAGGGAGAGAGGCAGAGTGAGGGAGAAAAAGAAAGAGGAGGGGGGGCCGTCTTTGTTAATCCCTCCACATCTGGCTTCTATTAGGATGTGGGGGCCGCTAAAATAATGTTTTTCACCCTACAAGCCTTTCTGTGCTATAAATTACCCACCAGCCACTGTGCCTTCCTGACTGAAACTCTTTCAGTGGGCCAGTTTGCGTTTCTCAGGCAGCCGGCTCAACTCCTCCCCCTTTCTTCTTGTCTTGCTCTCTTACTCTCTGCTTTCTCCATTTTGAAACTCCCTCTCAGGACCAGGTCGCGCAGTAAAACCGGGCCGTCCTTCCTGTCGGCCTTCCACACTTCCTGTCTGCTCTTTACGGCTTTTCAATCTTGTGCATTTGGTGTATTCCTGTGCATGTGGTGTCACTGTTTGTGTCGTTATTGTAAAGAACAAAGATATTTTTCATGCAAGTAAAAGTAGCTCCCTCTAGGAGCTCAGCACTTGAATATTACTCTGTGATCAATCTTTCACTGTGCTGAAAACACACATTAATTTCCCTCTTCTTCTTTCTTATTCTTCACAGATTTAATCCTCTCTGCAAGTCTTGGTGATTACATTATCGTTCAGTCTTGGTTTTAGCTTTTTGATACCAAACCAGGAATCAGTTGTTTGCTAAAGAGTTATCACTTTAAGATTCATTCTGTAGCTTTTTCAATCTTTAAATGAGCTTTAAATAGAAAAAAGAAATGTGTATTGCAACTCATTTGACGACCAGTATGATTAATAGTCTGGGATTAGAGTTCTAAAACTGATAATCTACCATTCACGTTGACAAATAGCTCAGATTTTGACATGTCGACAAGAGTTGACTCCAAATCTCTGGTAATGTTGGATTTAATTACAAATGTTTCTTCACTCATGCAGCCTGGACATCACAGAGACTACAGGAATACCCCTGAAGATGTGTCTGGATTACAGGTTTTCCACCAAGGTTTGCTTTATGAACACGGTGTGAGTAATGCATCGAGCACTGAGTTCACTGACGGGAGATAATCCCATCTCAGAAGTCAGCAGCGGGCTGGCAAATCAAAGGGACGCAGCGGGCAAAGTACCGTATAGCTTATCATGCGCGGCGTTCTGTTAATTCCGTGCACAACAAGTTATTTCTCCTCACAGACGTAAAGCTGTCCCTCGACGAGGTGTAAACTGCTGCAGTGGAGTAAGACTTCAAACTGGGTTTCCTGGTTTTTATTACACCCTTCAGTCTTTCAGCGGTGAGACAGTCAGCCAGGTCTGATCTGTCAGTGGTCAGGCTCATCATTTCCAGGGGTTAACCAGAGTTCAGTGTGCAGAGGCGCATAAAATTAGCGGGCTAGCACGTATGGAGCTGGAGACAAGGGGTCTAAGGGCCGGGCGAGAGGGCCAAGGCGGGGACCTCGTGGCGGAGGGAGGAAGGTTGGTGGAAGGGCTGAAGGGTGGCGGGTCAGTGCCTCTTCACCAGTTACACCAATTAGATAAATAAGAAGTGACAGGATAGAGGATGAAAGGGAGAGGACTCGCTAATGCGCAAATTCAAGTGGTAACGCTGAACTGAGCGAACCTGATTTTATGGCCATTAGACACCTGTTTGAGGCGGCAGCTGGTCGTGCCAGGAGGCTGAGGATTCCTCAGGTGATCTCCAACACCCGGGCACATCTGCTCTGAAACCAGAGCCCTGCAAACCGTTAAAGTAACCCTGCACACTTCGCTTGTCGCTTGTTCTCACTTTATGTTCTTATGCTGACGAACCTTTTATCAGATAAGACTCAGGTTATCGCTCCAAATGGGTTTTTTCAGTGAGCCGTGGAGGATTCCTGCTTTCGTTTCAGTTCACAGAGATCAATTTCAAATTAGACCTAAAAGAGCCATTACCCAACACCCCCAGTATCACACAATAATCCCCACATCACCCTCTGAAGGTGGCACTGAGTGGGCATCAACAAGCGAAGAACTCCGGGACTTTCACGAGGAGGGAATTAGACGTATCGTGTATCAGTTGAGGATGATTTATGTGCTTTGATACAGCAGCGTTTGGCGAGTCAACTTCTGTTTGAAGTCGTCCTGAGAAAGGGAATCTAATGAGCCTGCGGAGGGGAATGTACGCACACATTTCAGCACAGCGTAACTCTAGCTGGTCACGGCCTATCATCTGGATGGAGTGGATGTCACCCCTGTGCGGGCACCCACTGCGCCAACAGGCCCTTTGTCACATACACATACTCATGCCCTCTGTCTCCTCTTTCCGTCTCTCTTACTCCATCACATAATTACCTTCTGCACTTCTGCCAACTCCTCAGATGTTCACAGAGAGCCATGTCATTAGCCTGCTTAGACGGGCTGGCCCGGAGGATTGACTGTCTGGACCCCGGCTCTTCCAGAGACGTCTGGTCCGGTCCGGCGGTCTGTAACGCTGGCCTCCAAAACAACAATCTCAACGACCGCAATTTATTATCAGAGTAACTCATAGTTATTACGTGTCACATATCTGTGGTCTGATGATCTCGTATTAGAAAGCTGCTGTTGCTATGGCTATCTGCTCGCATGCATGACGCCTGCGTATCCTCAGGCTGTCAGAGTTTATCGCAGTTAAGAGCAAGAATGTTGAAGATAAGAGATGAGTAACGAGATAGACAGTCAGAGCACTGAGGTGCCAGCAGACTTGCAGATTCCAGCACGGGAATATCACAATTTATCCTGTGAAAGAGAAGAAAAAAACCTTTCAAAGAGCAACATGATGCATGTCAACGAGGCTCAGAATACTGGAGCCCACGTCATTTTTCTGTCATGATCCTTTGGATTATTTGTATGGAGGTGGGGTGCGTGGGGGTATGAACAGGGAAGGCTATTCCTCCATGCAGGGGTCTAAGATATCAAAGCCAGAAGACTGTGGGGAGGATGGAGAGGGTGGATGCAGCAGGAGGGTTTTGAGGTGGCGGGGGTTGTCCTTTGTTCCAAGCCCTCCACCAGGATCCCTTGAAAAGATCACCGAGCAGGCGGATTCGTCACGGCTCCGAGCTCTCCCCTCTGATTGGTTATGGTGGGCAAGCAGATGTTGGAGCTGCAGCAGGGGGTTCGGATGATTCCAGCTCCTCGCTCTCACACTGCGGGACGGTCACACAGCACCAGCAGCTCTCAGTCACAACCTGCTGAATCAGGGGCCCACCGGCTCACAACACACACACACACAAACCGTTCGCTTGGTTGCCTCTCAAAGACGGACACACTCGTACCCCTGCTCACTGCTCCTACCTCACATCAAAGATGAACATAAATGCTTCGCCCTGAACTATGTTTTCTTCTCAAGTTTACTATTGGTGTTAACTGAGCGTGTGTGAATCCACTTCAAGGTGCTATTGATGAACTAAACATCTTGTCATGGGGTCATAGCTTAGCTTCTCCTTGAGAACAGATTACAACTGCACATGGAGCTGCTGCTCATAGAGTTATTTATGCTAGTTTTTGTACATTTTGTGATGGAAGAAAACAGGAATGCGTTGAAATCGTCAGGATCAAGTTTCACCTCATTTGAAATTAACCTAAAGTTTATTCAATTCAAAGTTGTGTAAAGCTTTTTTAAGCAGCTTCCTCCAGTTATTTTAGCAAAAAAGTAAAAAGCTAAGTGTCAAATGAACCCTGATTTATTGTGCTAGCTGCAAGATAAAAGCAAAAGGATGCCTCAAGGCTAATACTCTGACCTAAACTCCCTTTGAGTGAACTAATTAGTGTGATTAGTGTAGAGATTACATGTCTGTGTGTCATTCGAGCGATCCTGTTTCTCATCCCGGGTAGCTCTGTAGCTCTTTATCCCAATCTTTAGCGTCTCTGCTCCAGCAGATAAGAGCACAGCGTGTACACAGCGGTCTTGTGATGTAGAGTCAAACCCGCTGAAGCCTGGAGAAGCAATATCTTCTGCAATTTAGGCAGGGATTCTAATTGCTCTGCTTTGCATCAACAGGCCGGTGCTCGCTGCTGAAGGTCTGGGTCCCATACAAACTCTTTCTGGCAGAGTCAAAGAGGCAGATATGCTATCTGCAAAAATCTGCAGACTCCAAAAATACTGCTCCCATACTGTCCCTCCTCGCCTTGGCTAAAGCTGAAGAATAAATGCTAATCTGCTCTGCTCTTCTGGTTTTCTCTTTCTCTTCTTGACTTTACAAACAGCGGCAACACAAAGAGATCAAAAAGAAAAGCTAAATAAAGAGATACTGGCAAACAAGCAGAGGGAAGGGGAACAATCCGTCCAGCAATGCATTTTGTGATGCAGCGACCTGGAACAAGTTTAGAACAAACGTTTCATTGAAGGCTCAGTTTCATAAATCTCCGCAAGATACATTTCATTTCTAATTCCTTGTTTATAATAAAAGAGTATATGGATTGACTTTCTGGTTTCATCTTGTTGGGATCTGCAGTTCCAGTTTTGGCTGGGGGTCTGAAATAAAAGTGTGCATCTGAACGTATGCCCAGTTCTCACAACACAAATCAGAGTATTTGGAAAGCCAGTGAATAAATGAACTTCTCTGGAGATTTATGTGTCAATACGCAGCGTAGCATTCACCAGAAACAAAACAGATGTAGGGCTATCGTGATGGCAAAAGGTTTTATTGACAATATGGTCCAGGCTCAAGCTGAAAGGTTTTCAGCTTGCTGGACCGCGGCCACCAAAAATGAAGAGCAGCAGCGCAGTTTGGCTGAACATTGCTCATGGCTACGGTAGGTGTGATCATCAGAACCATGCAACAACATCCTGAAGGTGTCTGGATCCAGACTCAGTTGATTTTTCCGTCGGTTTCCTTTGTTATTTCTCAGCGAGACACATTTGCCGCTCCGCTTGCTTGCATGTTTTTGATTTTCCTGCAGCTCCAAACGACGACGCAGCTAATGCCGAGTGATTTAAAGCAGGAGGCGCGCACAGGAAGGAATTTCTGATTGATTGAAATAATGAACAGTTCAAGTTTGTCAGCGTTAGAGCCGAAAGGTCAAAGGGCAAATGCTTCTCGAAAAACAGACAGGAGTTGTCTTATCCACTAAAAATCAGCCTGCTGCGGCTCTGATGTGCGCGCGAGTTTGATCTCTTTGAAGCGCAGCGCTCCCGTAGGTGTAGCATGGCGTGACTCGAGCCCAACAGGGTGAGAGGACTTATGAGGGGAGATGTTCTGGTTGTGGTTATCGGTGTGCTATGCTGGCATCCAGGCAGCACAGCATGCTGGAGAGATAACAAGCCTTTGGGAGGGGAGAGTGGGGGAGAGAAAGTCAGACCATCCACCTTTTAATACCATGTGACCAGGCCTCCACCCAGCTTGTGGACAATTGAAGTCTGAGCCAGTAATGCACATCTGTGCCCTATTTTATTGCTGTTCAATTTTGCAGTGGTATGTGCAGAGGGCAACAAACAAAGCACAGTTCCACCTTGTTCCCATATCCTTGACTGAAACCCTCACCCCTCCTCTCCCTTTCTCTCTCCCCCGTGTGGAGACCCATTTGGACACACGTAGGCATGCATTACAGAGAATGCAAAGGTGCAGCTCTTATATTGAAGTAGCATTCCAGCGCAGCCCCCACGGGGTACATGACAGGGTTTTACTTAAAAGCAAAAAGGCATGCAGGGGGAGACTTCAAGTCTGAAGAGGATATTAGAAAAATACATTGAAAAAAGTCCCCTCTGGCAATGTTTTTTTCACTTTCAGGAACAATTTGGTACCTTTTCTTCAGAGGGAAAAGTGTGTTCAGATGAGAGGGGGCAGGAGGAAGGGAGGGATGCCATTTTTTTTTTTTATGTGTGTGTGTGTGTGTGTGTGTGTGTGTGTGTAGGTCTGACGTGCAGAGGACGTAATGAAAACCAACTGGCAGGCCGTCACTATCTATCTATCCTGGTCGAGGAGTGCATTGACATGGAGAGGAAAAACAGGCCCTCTCCTAATCCAGTCAAGCCTGCACTTCTCTTTTTCTTCTCCTTTCTCTCCTTCTATTTCATTTTCAGCACACAAAACCGTTCTCAGACTCAGAGCTTATACAAAACAAGAGAACGACTTGGGGATAGATGCTGAGGTTATGAAAAATTTGATTCATGTGTTCCTCCAGACGTAAAGAGCAAGACTTCCTTCTAATTTCTTTTATCACTTTGAGCACAAATCGCCCACAAAGAGTCAAAGATTTCAGATTAGTGGCTTGAAATCTGAATCTTGCTTATTTAAAAGAGGGAAAACACCATCAGCCGTGCAGCTTTAACAGTCCTGAAGTCTGTGCAGACGTTAGGGACTACACGGGCTGACTCCCCTGTGTTCCACCTGGCTGCACGGTGAAAGCCGTCTTTGGTTTGATGCCGAACGTTAGCCTGCAGTAAGAGGGGGGTTCGGCCTGCGAAAGCGATAAGGCTCTGAAGAGAGCTCTTTCACACTCATGCTGCTTCCTAATCCACGCTGCGCCACCAAACCACCAAGCCCAATATTAGCTTTCCTGCAGCTGGCCGGTGCAGGTAATGAATATGAGCACGAGGTTTGTTTGATTGCGTGTGTCGTGTTCCTGAGCTCCGGAAGGAATGTGGACATGCACATTTTTGACCCCGGTGCAGATATGCAACATGGAAAGTTTCCAGTTTGAACTTTTTTGATTATGGCTACCTTTTATTATCATTATGTTTGATTAATTATTGAAAATGTTCATCACAGGTATGGAGAGCCCAAAGCTACATCTTTGACAGTCAATCCAGAAACAACATTCTTTTCACAGTTAAATAAACCAGACAAACAGCAAAGCGTCTTATTGAGAATCGGGAACGTTTACTTACGAAAATCATTATTAAATTGTGATAAATATAGTTGATTTCTACATAATGATGTCAGATCTGCTTTGGATGTCGACTTGGGTCAAACATTCAATCTCAGTGTGGACGTTCTACCCCTGAGAAGGACGTTTCTTGCACTGGCGACGCTCTGTTTTCACTGTGAGTGCATCAGACTCGAGCCTGCAAGGACATTTCACAGCGAGCACCTTCTTCGGCATCAACAGAAGATTTATTTGCCCGTCTGATGAACAGAAATCCTCGCTTGTCATTCGGCAAACGTTCTGTCAGAGTCCGCTAAACAAAACCAAAGTCCCATTAAAGCCACTCAAGCTGCTGTGACATTTAAACGTTTAAACACTGGGCGAGCTCCGCCGAGGCAGACGTGACGCTAAGTAGAAACCATAAAGTTGAAAATGAATAAATTGTCATTATATGAAAACATCAGACAGGGCCTTTTTTATGCTGTCGCAGGAAACGCTGCGGCGCTGTGAAACATTTATGACCTCTGCTCCATAGTTAAATGTTTGTTAACACCCCATCTACCGTTTTCCTAATCATCAGTCATTAGTCAAGTCAAACAGGCTCCTCTCATTAACCAGTGCAGGCTGACAGGTAGAGAGAGCCTTTCATTCTCTCCACATTTATTATTGCCTACTTTAATGAGCACTTTGGACCATCACCTCCACTCTGTGATTTATGGCGTTTTTAGCGGAGATCAGAGGCCCTGGCCTGTTGCGCGCCTGTGAAGCCGGCAGCCTTTCCTGACACTTTTGGGCCCGGCCTGGGTACTAAGGATGGGAGGGGGGGCACAGCTGGGCCCAACATGGCGAGAGGTGTGAACTCCTCTGGCTTAATGAGCTGATGGAAGAGGCGGATTACTGGAGGGGTCAGAGGTGATGGGACCGGGGCCGCAGAGGCTGCTCTTAATAACCATGAGCCAGATTAAAACAGAGGAGATTAACTTCATCAATATTTACTCGGAGCAAATTCCTCAAAATCAAAATGTTCACTCGGGGACAAGTTGACAAGTCACCTGTGTGCGTGTCCATCTCTGCAAAGGACGCAGGCTTTAAAACCACGGCAAGGACGCGTCGGTGACTGAGTTTCCGTTAATGGACTTGTCAGCCTTTCACCTCCACGCGGACAAGAGCAGAAACCGTTCCCAGATAAGCAAAGAAACACGCACCATAATTAATTTCCTCCGCAGCCAAATGATTGCTTTGCGTGTCTAAAGTCTAACGTCTCATTATCTCCTAAATCTTCGCGACTTGACGGCTCTCCGCTCACAAACAGGCCGCTCAGTAGCAAGCAAGTCTGTCATTAGATGTGTGCAGCCAGTGCGTCATCTGTAAGAATAATAAATACTTTGTGTGGCTATTACGTGTTTGTGTCCTGCAGTGTGACTTTATTAAAACTTTCTTGCACGGTCTCGTTACTGTAAACAAAAGAACCATCTGTTCAGATCCTGTTTTGAAGAAGGCAAGAATCAGTTAGGAGTAATTTCAGTGTATTTTCTTTATTCAACCAGTTTCAGGTTCTTTGGTCGTTTCCTTTCAGCTCAGACCATAAATGAAACTCACCAAGTCCTAGGAAGCTGCTTTATTGTGAGAACATTTTCATTTTCAGTCAAAGAATTGTCTTAAAGTTGGTGAAGGAGCACGAGTCGGTCACTCCAACCGCTGAGCTTGTTTTGACAAGAGGACGATAGAGAAACTCGGGGTCGTGTTAGCCACGCTCCTCTACTGCCCTGACCCTGTGAGTACGTCCACCCATAAGCACCCGGGACAAGACATTATTCATTATCTAAACCATCAGAAGGTCGGGGTGACGCTACACCTGTAGCAGCAGTTGGCGCTCTGCTGGCTTCTTCTCCTCCTGACCTCAAACTGTCCATTTTCTCAGAAGGAAACTCGAGCTGCCTCAGTGCTCCCCACTGCGCCGTCACTCTGATCTGCTCCTGCACTGTCTCTCTTTCAGCCAATTCGTCCCGGCTGCTCGGTTTTCCTTCGCATGTGAGACTATAAACAAAACTAAACGCGTCATCTCGCCTTCTTCCTCTTGCTATATGGTTTTGTTTGCATTAAACAAATGTATTATCTGCTAAATTTTAACGTCAGATGCTCAGTCAGTCCCGTCTTGGAGCCCTGGCGTTTAAGTATCGGTAGCTGGATGACCCTTTTGTTTATGTTTGGATAACAAATTGGTCCATTTATCAGCCGTTTGGCGTGAGTGAGCGATGCCTCCTAATGTCTGTGTACCCTGCAGCAACCGAAGACATATTCAATGCTCCGTTTAGCTTAGAAACCTGCGATTCTTCACGTGTGGACACTCTCTATTTTATTTTAAGCGTAGCGCTCAGCGGTGACCTCACTCCGTCGGGGATAGGAGGCAGAACGAGGGAGGAAGTCCAGTGAACTCATGCTGTGCTGGGACATTAACTGTGGGAGCGCACAGGCCATGAAATATATGCCTCTTTGGAGAGAGGGTTTTATTCTCCTTTAACTGGCCTGTAAACTGCCTCTCAGTGGCCTGATTGGGAGACCACAGGCACAGTGACACCAGCTTCACGAGTCCTAACACGCTGACCTGACCACAAAAAAAAAAGAATAGGACACAGGTAAAAATGCATGAATCCAACTCTGAGGGGTCGAGGGGACTTTTGTCCAGCAAGCCTAACTTGAAACAGGATCCTTTTCAGACAGCTCTATCTGGCTCCCACTTGTACTGTCTTTCCACCCGTCCCAGGGGAGCTGCGATTTATGGAGCAGAGAGGGAAGCGAAGCCTGCGGGATGGAGCAGATTGTTCACGGATCTGGTTTGTCTCTCTGGCATGGGGTGGGGGGTGGGGGGGAGAGAACAAGAAGGGTAAAGCTGGATAAGATAGCACGAGTTAGAGGAGGAAAAAAAAAAGATCATTATGAAGACATCAGTGTCTTCTCTGCACATCTGTCCAAGATTTCCCCTCAGCCCATCCAGTTCCGGTGAAAGTCACTCCTCTGGGGTTTAATTGAACCCAACAAACCTCCTGTGTGTCTTGCCACTGATAAGTCACTGTCATCACTGTGATGTGGCCGAGGAGACAAAACATGCATCCTTGTGACTGCATTGAAACATACAGTACATGTGCAGGGAATAAACTCACAGGCAGACATGTACACGTACTTTCTTTGTTTACTCTCGGTGAGATGTCCTGCGGCTCCACTCTGATTATCTGGCGATGCTCTGCAGTGATTGTGTGGCTCGTCCCTGCTGGGGGCTGCGACGTCTAAAAATGTAAGAGAGAGAGAGTCTGATGGGATCTTCCTGGTGGCTGTTTGACCACCGAGGCGCACAAACAAAAGTAATACTTCTCCCGAGATGAGGGCGCTGTCTGTGTGGAAAGAGACAGGCGGAGGAAAAGAAATGTGGGCAGCGGACGCTCTATCACACCCTCACATCCTGTCCCCGGCCTCCACTCTGTTTGTTAAATGCCAGGCTTTTTTTATCTCTGCTCAAATCCCTGAAAACCAACAAACAAGCAAGCACGCCGGCACGGTGGAAGATCCTGTGGAGGATATACACTGCTGCTGCCGCTGCTGCTGCTGCTGCTGCTGTCACTGCTGGAGGCCTCCCTCCACTAATACCTCCGCTTGTGGATTATTTAAGCACCTGTGGGAATGCCAGCAGCTTCCAAAGGCCATAATGGGATAAGTTTAAACATCCAAACATTTTGAGCATGCGCTGCACTCGGAGTTGACAAATGTGCGCTGAAAAAATCTGCACCCAGGAATGCACACTGACAGCCTCGCGGCCTTGCCTAAAAGAAAGCCGGCATGATGGATGGTGTCCCTCTTGACAAAGCCAGCTGTTTGTGTATTTGCGTATTGACATCTATATATATTTATACGTGTGTGTGTATAGATGATGTCCTTGATTCTGACCTTTTCTCAACAGATTTCTGAAATTTAGTCAGCATCTAAAACCATCAGTATTAATGGATGTGGACGTGTTAGCTTTAATGGCTTTTATTTGGGTGTCTGAACAGTGCACAGATTATTTTACGTTTATTTTACCAATAAAATTAAGCTTAGAAGCTGCAGCTAAACCCTAAGGAAGGAAAAACTCACAGTGGAGTTTACAACAGCCTTGAATCCAGTCATGGATATCGGGTTCTTTTAATTTAATTTCCCTCTGCAAACTATTTCAAGGGGCCAGAGCGGAAAACACAAAAGCTTTCTGCGACCATCTCTGTCCGTGCAACGGGGACAGACAAGCGTATACGTGTCTAGGGATTAGGGATGGACGACATATATGGACTAAAAATTTTATCCCGATAATTTCTGGTATTTATCACGTTAAAAAAGACGATAAATAAACACTTATAAATAAACACAATAAAAACTTTTTGACTATAATGCATCGGCAAGTTTTATCTGAGTTGGTTTTTTTTACCGGACCCTTTGGATGAACTCGACGCTGCTTCTGCATCTTTGAGCATTTTCTTGCTTTTTTCATATTCTGGTTTGTGCTTGTGTTTGAGGTGGTGGAACAAATTAGTGGGATTACTGTCCTTTTTATGCACTACTTGTTAGCAAACCTTGCATGTTGTAATTTGCTGCTCCGCATCAGACTTTTTAACCCCTTCATGCCTAGTGCCGCGAATTCGCGACGCACTGTTTCCGTTCAGACTGCAGCCGAAATAACGCATGTAATACTCAAGTGTCGGTTTGTGCCCAATCAAAAAATACCTAGGAAACTTTTACAAGCACTAGCTTCTCGTAGGACTGGCCAGAGTTGTAAGCAAAAATACAAATATTTCATCTCTTTATATAATTGAAAAATCAATTCAGGCGTTAAGTGGTTAAAACCAAACCAGATAATGGAGGTGGAGCCTCTTTAGGAACGAGCTCCACGCTGCCCGCCATTGTCAATTTGTCAATATTCCATACGTGTTGGGCTGCGAGTGTGTCGCGAAATTATCGTTTTTATCGCGGGATGACATATTCTTACCGTGGGGAATGTTTTTGACGATATATCGTAAACAATGAAATATCGCACATCCCTACTAGGGATGTAAAATTATGAGCAATAAATGGCATAAATTTGCAAATATATTATGGAGCGAAGCATATATGGAAGAAAACATCCTCAAGTTAAAGTGAAAGCAACACATTTCTCTTCAAGCCCTGACTCAGTGAATTACATCCCGTTTAGATCATAATGTTGTCCTGAATCCCCACCCGAAAAAGAAGAGCACCACATGCTCACATAGCTGAACAATAAGGAGTTCTCATTGAAAAGTTACTTGACAGAGAAAAAAAAAAAACGTTGTGAATGTGAAATTCAGCCTCACTTTGAGTGTGTGAAGGTTATATGACCAGGCGGGGTGCGAGTGAAAGAGAGTGTGGTGACCTGTAACAGCTCCGTGACTCCAGTCTGGGGCTTTTAAATCCACACTCCAGAGTCCTGGATTGAACCCGCAGCAGACGCCCACTTCAGTATAGACAAGGCCTCCCCAATGGGAAACCGATTGTTTATTTAACTACTGTTATATGGAATACCTAGTGACAGGAAGTCCTTAAAACAGCAGCACTTACTATTTATATAGTCCCTTTTCGAAGTAAACACACTCGCCGCCCCTCCTCCTTGCAGCAGACACCCTGCCGTTGAGGAATGCACCCATTCACAAGCTGGTGGCCATCTTGGAAGCTTGCCTCTCACTTCCTGTTTCCATGGCTACACTCCAGTGCTACGGGAGATGATAAGCACTCACAGGCTCAGGTCCTAATCCTTTTCATCTAGCTCATTTTCTACATCACTTCATGCCATTTGGAATGAGCTGGAAAAAGCCAGTTAGCCGCAACAAGCGTCACATTTGTACGCGCATAATCGCTGGATTCACGGACAGAAGCAAACACACACACTCAACGAGAGAAGGAACCTGGCTGCAATTTTATTTATTTTCTTTGATTTTTCAGGTTGAAAGCATTCGGTCCGAAGCCACATTGACTTAAATGCAAAAGGCCGCGGCTACCGGCGGCTACACATGAAAGTTGTGCATGAGTCTGGTATACACATGTTTGTGCAGCTATGGGGCAGCTGCATTCTGATCTGCTCCTCCAGCGCTGCACCATAAATCACAAGGTCACCATAAGCCGGTGGGACCAGAGGAAACATCAGCGTTAAGCAGGAATGATATTTCACTTCGGCCTCTTCCTGCTCCACTATTCCCCAAATGCCCACTACCAAGGCACGACCGCTTTATCATGACAGCTGGTGCTGATTGGGATGTCGGGGGATGAGACCGGAACAGCACGTCAGTACATTTTGGAAATGACTGTGCAGGAGTGAAGAGAAGCAGAGAAAGCTGCGTGCAGAGAAAATGCTCCTTCCTGGAACTTGTGCATATATACGAGAGAATTTTTTTTTATTGACAGATGCTTTTCTGGATCAGAACACCTCATTAGTTTGATCCTGGCAGGAAAATCGGTAGCCGCGTTTATGGGAACGAATATATATTCTGGGGCCTGCGGACAACTCAGGCAAAGCGGCGTCAATGTGAAAACTGGAGTTCGGACAGTTTTATGCCCCGTCAGTTCTCGCAGAGGCACGATATCAGGCGGGGAGAAGGCTGTAAAGGCGGTCGGAGGATGTGCAGGGTCAGTGCGGTGTCAGAGTAAAGGGGACTCTGCATGGTGAAGTCCGGGGAGATGTGTGAATAAGTGAGATGTTACAGACTGATGAAATTCCCAGAGAGGCCACAACGGATAATGTGATCCCACCACGGTGATGCAGAAAACAGATGGACAAGGGGTGCCTTCGAATTTCTCTTTCTCCCTTGTCTTTTACACTTTTATGAACAGGGACTCGACGCACACACACACAGACAGTCGCT
This sequence comes from Chelon auratus, assembly GCA_030220025.1. Lineage (NCBI taxonomy): Eukaryota > Metazoa > Chordata > Actinopteri > Mugiliformes > Mugilidae > Chelon > Chelon auratus. Next base: position 25,566 of record JASGAT010393051.1, on the reverse strand, counting down.
GCACACACCTGTCTAAGTCATGAGATATACGGCCCTCTGAGGGGAAATCCATTTAGTCTATCTTGTAAAATATTGTGATTTTTCTCACTCTCGTATATATTTCTTCACCTGCACAAAGTTTTCCTTGTCTTATAAAAACCTGTCGTGGCTACTTGGGAAAAAAAACACATTGTCCTACTCCAAGCTAACTTCCCCTATAACAATAAATTCACAACAAGAGATTTCTCATGGTATTTTACACCCTACATACATGTAAAAAACGGGCGTCAGGTTTTGGTATTCGGACCAATCCGCAAACCCAGACTGTCCCAAACACAGGGATGCTTCTTGTGTTATTTGAAAGTGTCTTTTAATAGCACCGGGAGTCAGGCGTCACTCAGGCCCCTGCTGACAGAGTCAACACAACAGAGCGCCGCTTTGCAGGTCATAAACACTCTGGTGACAGCGGTCGGAGGCTTATTATCCTCGCAGCAAAGGACAACAAGCTGAATGTACCAACTGCAAACAATCCCAGCCTGCAGATTTAAAACACAAAGCCCTTGTTAGCACGTCTCTCACCGTATCTCTGGATTTTAACCTCAATCGGGGAGTGAGGAGAGTCAGTATGAAGTGTAAACTGATGGCGTTTCCGGCTGCTGCTAGCTCATGGAGAAGTTATCTAGTATTGGCGAAATGTGTTGTAATTCGGTACATTGATCAGGGCTGATATGACTGAGAAAACAAGCCGCGTATCAGTTAAATGTGGGCCAGAGGTCACTGCTGCTTTGTGTGCTCAACATTTCTGCTGCTTCTGCTCTCAGTGAGCAGCTATCCGAGGCTGCTGCTGCTGCTGCTGCTGTGGAGCTGGCAGCTCCGAGCAGATAAGTGAGTATATACCCCAGGGGTCCAGAGACAGCCGAACCCTCAGTGGATGAGAAGTGTCTGTGCTGTCAGCTTTGGTTCCCAGCGTGGCCTCTCTTGCTCGGCTGCCCCTCCCGCCCCCACCGAGCCTCTCCATGGCCCTTTGTGTGTGGACCCTGCTCCCTGTGGACTCGCCGCTCTCTGGCCTTTCACATGCGACTGTGTCCAATCACCTCAGTCCCCCCCCCCCCAACACACCACCCTCTGAATCCAGAGCCTCCGTCTCCATCTCCAACCAGCTCCTGACCCTGAGAGAGACAGAGGGAGACAGAGAGAGAGAGAGAGGGGGGGGGCTGTTATTAGGGAGTTGAATACCTGCCTGAACGAAAACGAGAAAGAGGCAAAAATGCAGCACTGTCAAATAAAACAATACTTTATTTAGAGTTTATACATTTAAACAGATCATGGTTGTTAATGCAAATTCACAGAGCAGGAATAAGATAGTAAGAGGATAAGCTTTTAGTTTGTCACGTTGGGATAAATCACTTTTTTACTGGTGCGTATCTACCTCCACTATCAGGCCTTATACATGTTAATAAATCGTTAAAAAGGATTTTTAATCACTTAGACTCTGCAGCTTAATAGTCACTGCTGACATTAAGTGTAATACAGAGAGCAAATAAAGTAGTTCAGATGCTCTGAGGTGAGGAGGTTAAGTTTACACTGAGAAAAGACATTCCTTTAAATCTGGTAAACAGTGGATTTATTCCTAAGTCCTTATTAAATATCTAAAAAGTCAGAATACGTGATTTCAACTCCCCTAGAAATAAAAAATAAAAGAGCTACACAACTCCCTATATGAGAAAAACCAGAGCTGTGGCCTCCGTCCTTCATCGGTTCCACCTCTTCACCATCTCCTCCGTGTTGTTTTCCCTCGCCTGCCGTGCCAGAGATGTGCTCGTTTGTTGGTTTTGGCCGTGACCGTCTGAAGGCCTTCGCCTCCGCCGACCCAGCCTTGGGAGGACTGGATCACACCTTCCGTCAGAGTCAGCTGTCAGATGGTGAGCTGCACCTGCTGTCTGAAGCAGGGTGGGCCCGCCGTTGCTCCTGCCTCCTCCTCCTCCTCCGCCACCGCCGCCGCCAGAGCCAGCGCTGGAACATATAATTACTAAAGATGATTATGCTGTTTACTCATGCCCATACGCACAACAGATGACTGTTTCACACTCACTGCTCCCTCTCCCCTCTGCCTCTCTGAGGAGGCGTCTCACCCAGCGATGAGGAAGTGATTGCAGCCAACCATCGTTTAGACCATCCATCCAACAGGTCTGATGCCAGAAATGAGCCACAGCTATTAGCTGCTCAAACAGCCCCCTCCCTCATAACTTTGATTCTATTCAGTGGCCTCAGTGAGTGCTGGTTTAATCTGCAAGGAACACTGTTGTCCACTGAAAATAAATACCTTTATACCTTTAAGGCTGTTGGTGCAGCAGATACACGCCTATCACTTAAATCTGTAAAAAAAAAAGTTGTGTTAGTTAATGTTTATTTAATTTAAAAGCCAATACAAGATCACAATTAAGTTAAAAAAAAACATATTGTTGAATTATTAACTTGCTTATCATCTGGACAGCCTTCATTAAATCTCTGCAGGTGAAATATTTCTTTGAAGATGTTGGTGATATTTTGGGATTAGGGTTTTAAATTTTTTTTAAAAAATATATATTTATGTAGCATAATACTGCATAAAAATGAATCCCCACTAACTTATTTAATTTAATTAAATGATAAAAGGCATTATGTTTGTTAATTAAACGCGCCCAGGTGAGTGAACGCTCCAACACCGTCCACTCGTGTGCGCAGAGGAGGAAGGAGGAAGTTATATCCTCGTTAGATTGTAAAACTTGTTAATGCACAGTCTATATGGGTAACACCCCCCTTGCTCTCTCTCTCTACCTCC
>JASGAT010393051.1:0-16811 GCA_030220025.1 Chelon auratus | reverse complement strand
TTTTTTTCTTCCCGAAAACGCGAGCGACCGCAGCTTTCTATTTCCAATGCTCGACCAATAAGTCACATCTGACGTGGGGTTTTCTGCGAACCAGAATGTGTGCGCTGTTGAAAAGCCAGTGCGAGGATCAGCAGGACTATATTAAGGCAAAACTAGTGGCTGGCACTCCCCTTCAGCTGACAAACAGGCTTCTTGTTTGAAGGGCTGTTTTTCTCCCAGATCAGAGTGTGAGGCAGTGTGGGTACTGCTGCTGCTGCCTGCCTCCGGGCCTGTGGTTACGGGTGCCATTTTGGGCCTCCCCTTCTGCAACATGTGGGCCCTTAGGGAGCGATGAAACCCACTATTTATAATAGATATTCAAAGTGAGCGGAGGAATGTAAGTCAGAGGGATAAAACCTAGGGTCGCTCCAGCCTTCTGCATTGTTCTGGGAATGTTTTAAGATGGAGGCAGATACTCGGCATACTGCGGGGTGTAGTTCCGCCTCGTGATAGATGGCAACACATCCCTGGTTTGACCGACTTTAATCAAGCAAAATAAATTACTGTCATCTCTTTGCGGCGCTCTCACACAGTAGCAAGCGCGCACAAACGTAGACAAAGGGTAAACCGAGCTGGCGTGTGCGTGGTTTCTCTACTTTTGCTGTGTTTCAGTGTTGTCACAAGGTTGTGTTTCTCTTGGCACCGTCGCGCCGCTACGTCACCCGCCGCCAAAAAAAACTCTCCTCACCTCCTGCAATAAGCAGCCGGGGCCCTAAACATTTTGGAGCGTTTTTTTTTTGGTTTTTTTTTACACGGTTTGACCCGGAGCCAGAAGTGGAAACTCAGATGGCGTGTGTGTTGATGTATCACCACGGGTTTGCTTTGCGTTCATACGATTGCCGCACAACAAGCGAGGAGTGTTACAAGGAGAGACGGATAAACATTTAGACAAACTAAATAAAGCATTTACACACTCTGTCTGAGACCGTGTATTTATCTTCGGGTCCTCAGACTTGTACGTATAAGGGAGCCGGTTTGTTTGTTTGGGTTTTTGTAAGAGATTTGTGGAATCGGCGGAGGAGACTAATTATATTTTAACCCTTTTACATGTGTTTGTTTTCGTTCTGCCGGCTGGCCGTGGAGTTCAGGTTCTCGCGAGCCAGGCTTTCTGTCCCATAAATCCTCCCCCAGCGAACACACGGCCATCGTTCTATTATACTTACAGAGTCAATTTATCACTCTGAAAAATGAAAATACTCCGTGTGTGCTTTCTTTCTCACGCCTCTCAAGTGGCAAACAAAGAAGAGGCAAACACCCCGAAGGCAGCCCCGGTTTTATTTCTGTTTGCTTTTAAATAGTGACTTTGTAAAACGGAGTTTCTTGTTAGTATCTATTTGGACACCCTGTCATTTTGTTTTTGTAAGCACATGTTTGAAATTACATTATTTAATGTATGTTTTAGCTTGAAAGTACTTTTGGTTGGCAGCCAGGGACCTATCAGGAGGAGACTGAACAGAAACTGTTGTCTGCGTCTTTGCTGCTTGTTGCCGTAGAGACGCAGGCAGTGATGGAATCCAGGGGAGTCGGGGAGGGACGGGAGGCGGAGGGGAGGCCGGGGTGGGGGCAGCTGGATCGGATCACTGTATGCCCATAGTTCACAGCCCACACAACAGCATTCAAACACGCAGATAGTATCTGGACTCATCCACAGGAGACGGACATTTTCAAGACATTCAGCAAACTTGATAATCTTCTTCCTCCCCTCTGCATTAACGTGTTTTCCCATCATCTCTCTAATCAAGAGTGATGGCGAGGAATGTGAATCTGTGGCCTCCGGCCCCCGGTGCCACGGCTGTACAATCCCGGCTCCCCTTCTCACTTGCCGTGATGAATCAGACTCTTGGCACATGTTGGAGATCAGTGTTCTAACACACCCTGCGGGCAAGAAGGCCTTCTTGTGCATTCCTCCTTTCCATCAGAATTACCTTTTGCGTCTGAGCAGACGTTCCCCCGTGGGCTGAAAGGCCTGTGAAATCAGCTGGAAGGGCCCAGAGAGCTCAGACAATGGGGACGGGTTGTTAGTTACATGCGCTTTGCAAAAGGTCTCAAGGTGGCCTTGAATGGTGGCGATACCCGCCGATCTGTTTCCAGTGTCCGAGGTCGCTATTGAGTTTCGCCCCCGTGGTTAATCCCGCTGTTCAGGACCTTGGGAAACAACCATACCTCCCTACTCTCCTGTCCCTCCCCCTCACAGATTCCCAGGAAAAACAAGACATTGCAGAACAATCGCCAATTAAGATGGGTCTTACATACTGTACCATTCAGTCCCCACTCTCTGTCTCCATCCTTCCACCCCCCCTCTCCCTTTCTCTCCGCTCTCAGCTCTCTGTTTGTGTTCTCGGCCAACAAGCCTTAGGGTAGAATTAGCGCTGTCTCCCAGGTCCCGGCCCTGGCACTTCGGGAGGGTCGGGCTTTGGTGAACGGAGGCGTTGTGGAGGGGGAAAGGTGGTGGTGGTGGTGGTGGTGGTGGCGGAGGAGGAGGGGGGAGGTTGGGGTGTGTGTCCTTGGTAAACAGGGCTTTGTGGGATGTGACTGTCTGATCCCCGGGGGCCTCTCCTTTCATTCCTGCTCTGGTCTGATCCCACACCACTGCAGCGTAGTCGGGACTCTGGCGTCAGCGGGCCCTGGGACCTGCGTGGCCTCGTTATCACCCCGCACCTCCCGGACTGCCGATGCTATGTCTGCTGGAGACGGGACACGAAAGCCGGCTCTGCCTCAGCAACAGAGTGTCCTTGACGATGTATCTTGTTTGTCTTCTGCAGTCGCATTCAGTTTAAATGATTTATTGAAGAGGCTTTCTCTAACTTTCTGCAGGATCTGGTGTTCAGACAAGGGCAGTCACTTCGTATTACGCGTCAAATTCACCCCCTGAAAGTTATTTTCTCCTTAAATCTCAATGTGGAACGAGAAGGAGCCTCCTAATTCCTTCGGTTCATTCCAGATCATGTCGCTCTTTCTCTCCCTTCGCCGTCGCTCACTCCCCTTTCTGTCTAATTCTGTCCCACTTTTAATAACATCTCAGTCTTTAATCACACAGAGTTAGGCCATACCAGAGGCCCAGTGTTTCCACTCATTAGTTTCCTCTGTGGCCCCGGGGCTGCCTCTGTGGACTCACCCAGACCAATAGAAGAAGCCCATAATGGTCCCTTAGAGTCTCTTCTATCGGGCGGCTCTTCCCAAGTTCCCCGGGCCGAGCTGAATGTCGTCGGGCTGAATCATCAGTCAGTTTTTGGCAGACGTGGATGCTATTATCCGTATGCTCGTATCTCCGAGCCAAACAAAGAGGGAGGGGGAAAGGAGTTGGTGCTTGGCAACTTTTCACCTTGCGATGAATGTTTCACCTCTTCACACCCCCCACCCCGTCCCATCTCCTTTTACTCCTCAACCAGAGAGGCTTTCTATTTTCTATTATGCCACCCATCATCCAGTTTTGAGTTTATCTCCCATCTCTCTTGTGTGTGTGTGTGTGTGTGTGTGTGTGTGTTTCTCTTGTCTTTTTTCTGTGTGTCCGTCGCTCTCTCTCTCTCTCTCTCTCTCTTTCTCTCTCTCTCTTTGTGAAACTGAGGAATGTGTGTGCTGCAGATCCTCTGTCAGTGAGATGTGGGGCGAGTGCAGACAGGTTTGGGGTATAGCATGTGAATCAGCTTCAGTGCACAGGTCAGATTAGACCATCATACCAGAAAAGACTTGACTGAACTCTTACCCTTCACGTCTCTATTAGCAGCTCTGCTCTGGGCATCAAACCCTTTTTTTCTTTTTTTTTTAATTTATCGGACCCGTGCCGCTCTACGGTACTGATGGCCGGCGCGGTCGTGATCAGCTCCTGTCGTATTGGAGACCTGCTTCGTGATGTTTGCGCTTGGCTTTCGTTCAGCTGTGCAGTCTTGTGAAGCAGAGAGGCCAGGCCCCCTCACCGCCTCAGTCAGCAGCACCAGTTGTGACCTGTTCTTCCTCTGCCCCTCCAGGTCTTTGATGCTTCGCCGCATTGCTTTTGTCCCTGTTTACCCAATATGACAGGGATATGGGCCAGCCCTACATGGGGGCAGATGGGGCTTTAAGTAGTTCCTGTAGAGAGGAAGCCAAAAAAGAAGTGCAGGTGCTAACCGCCCCAGAGCTTGAATCCCTTTCCCCTCCCTGAGGGCGGCCTGTCAGAGTGTTTATTTTCTCTTGTGTCATCACACGGGATCCCTCTTGTCTTACAAGGTTATAGATGGTCCTATTCCTGTTTCTGAGTTTTGTATTACTCCCTAGATAGATAAATAAAGGTGCTGCCCCTCAACACTCTGTTTTCACAATGGGACGTGACAGGTAGAAGTACAAACAACACACAAAACCGAGGTATGAAGTCTAAGAAGACCGATGTGTTTTCTTGCCTTCACACTGTTAAGCCAGGTGTCAGTCAAGCATTTTCCCAAACACACACGGGTCAACCCCAACAGCCCCCAAAAGACAGGAACACTTGAACTCACTGACATCCACCTCATTTATTTTCATTCACTGTCCCCGCGTCTGTGTATCAGCTTTCAACAGTGCAGAGTTGTTTTTAATGCACAGCGTCTATTCGGTTTATAGCGGGGTCGGCACGGCCTTGAGAACGGCCGTGCATATAGAGCATAAGTGCAAAAACAGGAGGGTAACTCCAGATCAGATTTGAGATGGGAGGAAGAAATCTGTTTTTATTCCTCTTTAAAAAAGGAAAGTCTGGAGTTTTGAGAGGAGTGAGGGAGTGGGCTGGCTGCAGATTAACGCTGGACCAGGAGAGATGGCTCCCAAGCTGCTCAGACTTCATTTGACAGGGACTTCCCCTTTGTCAAAGGGCCACTCCAGCTTTTGTCTGGGCGTCTGCTCACGAGGAAACAGGACTTGCCTTTCCATGCAGCCAGTGTTGCCAGCATCAGGACGAGTCTCTGATGGGGGATAAATGATATCCTCACAGTGTCTGTCTCCACTGAGGAGGCTTCATGGTGGCGGATGTCAGAGCACGGCCAAACAGATAAGAAGCAGGAATGATGCCCTTGTGTTTCCTCGTTGCGCCAGATCCATGGGCCAGATAGGCAGCTGTGTGTGTGTTTACACAAGGGCATCTAGTCAGAACTTCAGTGCGCACACTGGTACGCCCGCTGGGAGGACCGAACACACCGGAGTGAGAGAAAGAGCCGTGGATGCGGAGAGGAGGAGGAGTCACAGAGTCGGCTCCGGTTTCCCTTCCTACCGTGTGCCAGTGTGCCCAAGCTTGGCTGTGCATTGTTATAGCACTGTTGTTATTATTGTAATTATATATCATTATTCCGGCAGAGAGAGAAAGATAGTTTCCACTGATGACATGAGGGCAGTGTGCAGGGCCTGTTGCAACTCGTGGGATGGAGAAACGCCAGCTTGCAAGATGTGGGTTTGATCTGCCTGAATGAGCATGCACATACTTACTCTAGAGTCTCAAATGCAAGGCAAACACCACATGCATAATGTAGTATGTTAATAAATCCTAAAAAAAAAAAAAAAGAGTTCACTCAGAAACGATTCTACCAGCTATTTGACGTTTAAGCTCTTCTGCATGTGTTTTGTGCAGAAAGGTGTGTGTGTGTGTGTGATTGAAACAGAAAGAGCTGGAGGTGACCTCAGGGGGCTGGTCCAGGGCCACCAGACACCCGCTGGTTCATCCTCTCTCTCTGCTTTTCCCCTGACCTTTGACCTCGGGGTGAGAAGGGGGCGTGAGCCGGGAGCTGGAAGAGTTTATTATTTCCTGCTTCTTCTCTCTTCCTCTTCTCAGGATACCTCAGAAAAAGAGAGAGAGTAAGGGAGAGAGGGAGAGGAAGATGAAAGTGTGCGGTTTTGACATTTGAAGTAATTACTGGCATTGTCGTTGAATGAAATGCATTGGCTGGAAAAAAAAAAGGAGCCCATGGTTAAGGATCTTCTTGCAGTACAGTGGACAGTCACACATCTGGTTGGAAAAGAAATGACTGAAATGTTGGAATGTTCTTCCATCAACATTATACTAATTAGAACTCTACACATGCACGTGTTTAATTTTTGAATCGGTTATTTGCAAAGGCTCAGCCATGGATGCGTTTTGAGGGTCAAAACTTAGACCATCTTCTCATTTCATTTCTCAGCCTCTAACCAGACCGACCTGCTCGAGTGTCGAGCAGATGAAACAGTGTTTAAGTTTCAGAATGAGGGGTTAGAAACCTGTTCAGCTTCACCGATCCCACCCGGGCATCATGCTTTTAATTTGACCCACCCTTCAGCCTCTGTTGGCCCTTCCGCTAATGTCTGCGAGCCACCGAAGCGCCAGTGTGAATATCACAGCTGGACGGCCATTGTCCCTCCGGCCTCTGGCTCAGACCCTGGTTACCAACCAGGAACCCGGGATCAAAGCTTGCCCGGATTACTCTCGGGAAAAAAAAGGAGGAGGAGGTGCTGCATTCGGAGGGGGGCGGTTTGAAAAGGATAGAGGAATGCTCCTAATTACGTGCCCTCCACTCCTTTTCTGTCTCTCCCTTTGGCTCTTCTCTTGTCTCCCCGAGTGTGTCTGGCCTGCACTTCAGGCTACACTGAACCTATGAGGAAGCAACACAGTGTGACAAGAGAGTGATATTAAGAGTGAGGCGACAGTCTCTCCACAGCTACTCCATTAGCAGGAGACCTCGGCGACCCAGTGGGTGAGAGGCTGGACATTCCTGCCTCTGTGGAGACACTGAAGTGGGTGAGAAGACGGGTCAGAGGAGAGGGTGGGAGGTGGAGATCAAGGAGTGTGTAAAGAGGATGTGTCGTGAAGATTAGGAGGATTGTCGCACGGGATTAATTTGGAGCCTAATTGATTTTTTTTTTCTTTCCACCTCAGAAATCCTCCTTCATCTTGTTTATTTGCTTCTGCTCATGTTTCTGTCGGCGCTCACGCGTTTCTCCTCTCGTCTGCAGGTTTGCTGAAAACACGAGGGCGTACGCACCGGGCAACACGGCCGCTGGCAGGGGTCAAAGTGCACCATGGACAGTGGCCTAAGGGTCCTCCTGTCCACTGTGCTGTGTCTCAGCCAGTCCCTGCTCATCAGCTGCTCATGTAAGTTGCTCTCCGGCTTCCTTTTTTTAAAAAAAAAAAAAGTATCTTGTTTCAACCACAAACGGAGGTGTGTTTTATGGTGAGGTTTGCACAAAAATAGCTTGGTTTTAAAGCTGTTACAGTAAAGAGACAGAAATATTCTACGTACATTCACTAGGAGGCAGTAAACAGGCTATGGACTACCCTAAAAATAAATAATTGCAACTTTAAAATACAGATTTGCGATCTTTTAATATCGTTTGGTTGTCCTCGGTTAAAAAAAAGTGGCAAAAATAACACAGATTGCATCCAAGACTTTGCAGTTTTCCTTGCATGGACACTGTAAACTAGTCAGGATCCGAGTCTCTGAGATGTCAACCTGAGGGACTATTGACTGAACCTGTTTTTCTTTGCCCTTGTTCTTCTCACCAGCTCAATATCCCTTCTTCCGCTCTGAGCCCGAATCCCTGGTCCAGAGTCGAGGCTCCGTAGCTCGTCTGCGATGCTCGGTCAGCCCTCCATCGGCGGCGGTTTCCTGGCGCTTCGGAGGCCTTCCCCTGGACCAGGACACGCTGCCCGGTTTGGAGCTCAGCAGGGGCTCCCTCACCATCTCATCCCTCACGCCCGGCCACGTTGGCGTTTATCAGTGCGTGGCACGCTTAGACCACGGGCCGGCAGTCGTCAGCCGCCACGCTCGTGTGGCCATAGCAGGTACGGATACAGGGAATTGCCCCACTGTGCACGCTTCTACTCACTTCAAAGCAGAGTGTTGAAGAAAGAGAGGAAGTGGCCTTGAGAAAGGGAAGGCCATTTTGTGAGTGTTGAACGCCTATCCTCGGCTGCGTGCTGCTGAGTGGCCGAGGGGAAGGAAGCGGTAGGAGCTTTTGTGTGGGCACCCTTCCAAATGCCTCTTGACCGGCATCCTTAATGAGCCTTGGGCTTTCCTGTGTGTAGCGTTATATTCCTGCTGGGGCCGAACGCTAAGAAGCTGACCTGGAACTGAATCACTCACTGCAACAATAAACAAAGCCACCGATCCAACACAAGCGGTGCTGATCGCCTTCGATCTAGGCTAGGCTGACGCTATAACCCGAGAAATGTTTGATATTCTCCACAGAAAGTTTAACTTTTATTTTTTTTCTGCAGAAATATCAGAATATGAAGATGGAAGGCGGCGGTCGTTATCGGTGCAGGAAGGCAGCACCGTGCTTATAGAGTGTCCACTACCACACAGCATCCCTCCAGCGCTGCCCAGACTCAAAGTACGAGGGGAATGGATGGAGGCATCGACAGGTACGTTTGAAACTAGTGAATAAACGTGCAGGTAGTTTTTTTTTTGTTCTCGATTCTGAACGAATACCTTGGAACATGCAGTGGTCGTTGTAAATTTCTGATGTGCATCCTAAATGTGTTCAAACATACAAAACAGAAGGTTTGAATTCTACGTGCCAGTGTTTTCCTTATGTTTCCAAAGATAATATCAGATAAGTCAGAGTGAATGTAGGTCACAGTTATTTAAAACAAATCTGATCCCACATTTCCACAGTACAAAGAATTTTGGGTTTGAAACCATAAAAAAGACATTTTTAAATAAGTTGTTTCTCTCAGGGTGATAAATGATAAAGATTTAATGAAGACTTGGAACGAGTTGGCAGGTCCACTCAGTGAGGATTAAGATTCATTTTACAGTGATTGCGTAGAGTCCGGTGACATGATTGGACACGATTCTCCAAAAACAAACATTTGCGTTCGATTATTTTGGCCGAAGAATTCCCCCATTTGTCCTTCATCGTCGTCTTTGTTCGCGCTCATGATGAAAGACCGTTTCTAAAATCTCTCGTTTCCTTCTCAGACGACTATTTAGTGCTTCCGTCTGGGAGCCTCCAGATCATCTCTGTTTCATCCCAGCACCAGGGCATGTATAAATGTGGTGCAATCAACCCTGTCACGCGGGAAACCGTCATCCAGAAACACGGGACGAGATTATCAGTCAAAAGTAAGCTGAGCTACATTTAATTTGAAGGTTGAGATGTTTTTATATGTGTTTGCTGTTAACATCTACTCACATGGCTCATCATTTGTCTAGATCCAGACCCCTCCTCCTCCTCCTCCTCCTCCTCCTCCTCCTCTGTGAGGATAGTTTATCCCTCCACCCCGATGAATGTTACGGTCCAGGAGTCCCAGCCGCTGACGTTGGAGTGTGTTGTGTCGGGAAGTCCTGCACCGGCCGCCAAGTGGTTGAGGAATGGTGAGGAGGTCACACTGGGGCCTTCTCTCCAGCGACTGCACAACAACCTGGCCTTTTCATTAGGGGTGACAAGGCGTGATGAAGGGAGTTACAGCTGCGTCGTAGAGACTGAACGGGGGATTCTAATTAGCGCTAACTACACTGTGAATGTCCTCGGTAAGGAAAAAGACGAGACGATGAGTTCATGTGGTGACACATGGTTGTGGTGAGGTTAACGTTCGTCCTCTCCTCCGCAGAGCCTGCTTCCATCCCCGAGGCTCTGGGCAACCAGCTCGTCTCTCCCTCACCCGGCTCTTCCGCTAGCTTCACCTGCGCGGCGAGAGGAAACCCTCACCCGAACGTCACCTGGCTGTTCAACGCCGACCCCGTCGTCCCGTCGCGCCGCGTTCAAATCTCCGGTTCCTCGCTGCTCGTTTCAGACGTCACGCCGCGGGACGAGGGAGTGTACCAGTGTCTGGTGGACAACGGGATCGGCTCAGCGCAGTCACACGGGATTCTCGCAGCTCAGTCGGGTATGTGTGCGCCACTTACCTTGACTCATTTATTATTTGGGTTAGGCAGCAAACCGCATGGGTGATTCATTCAACAAATATTGAAAACGGCAAAACATTTTTTGGGCATGGCGACCCAAGACGACGGAGGAACATTTTAATATTAAATTAACATGTGAATTGTTGGAAAATGGTGGAAGAAGAGCTTCAAGTTCTGCAATGTCTGAAGACGGGAAAGAAATTTTGAAATGTCAAAATATTTTTGGGCAGGGCGACCCGGGACAACTGAGGAATAACTTTAATTTAGTTGGAAAATGGTGAAAGAAGACCTTTATGTGTTCCAAAGCGCAGCAACATCTTCAGACTTAATGTTTTGTCACTTTCTCAAAAGCTGCAAATCATTTTTGAAAAGTTTGGAAACCAGACTTTTCCTCCCCGGAAGAGTTGGTGTTATGGATGCATGACTTGTAAGGCTGAACAGATTACAGATACCAAAAGGGTGGAGTTCCAGAAAAGCCACATCACTGTAAATAGTGAGAAAAAAAAAAAAAAATCTCTGAAGTGTTGGAAAGAGTTAAGGCGTCTTGCCAGATGGGATCTCTGTGGGTCTGCACATACAGTATCCGCGGGGAGCCCTCGCTTTGTGAGTGTGAATGTGTGTGTTTCTCTGAGGGCTGGTAGGGGAGTCGTGGCCAAGGCCGCCCTCCTCCTGAGCCTTGAACTGAGCTTGAGCGTGAGAGTGAGCTTTGTGCGCACCGTCGGGGATAAGCCCCCGGACGCTGGAATGTAAGGAGTAGCCGTGGAGGGTTATGACGAGGACCAGACCACCCAGCTGTCAACATCATACACAACTGCCTTTTATTTATTAACACATCACAACCCTCCTCCTCCTCCTCCTCCTCGTCCTCCAGGCCTCCCCTCTTCCCTCTCCCCGGCTGCTCTCTGAGCTCAGACCCCATTCCTCAGCTCGCCCCTCTATCTGCAGGATGATTAATGCAGCTACATGTGGTACACAGAGAGTACAAATCAGACAGGACCGAGCGGGTTCACTGCAAAACATTTGCCCCCCACTCCCCTTCCACAAACCACAAGGAGGAATATCTTTTGCTGCCGAACGCGTTTATACACAAAAACAGAATGTGAGGCTGATAAGCAGGAGCTGCCGAGCACAGGTAAACACTCCTCGGTACCAGGCGCGGGAGCTTATCGGACGCCCTTCGCGTTGCAAGTAAACAGTCTCGTTGATCTGTGCACGGTCTGTTATGGCAATTCATCACAGAGACCAGTCTGAAATACGCTCGGGTTTCTGTTTGGTGTCGTTGTATCCGTTACCGTGACAACGCGCCGCTTTCATCCTCCAAGCAGAAACACACAGAGAGATGTGGTGTTCTGTCTGTTTCCTCTCATTCACGTCAGCGCACGTTGTTTCCTGCTCTGAAATGATGAAGCAACAATCACGGCTCATGCTGAAATCATTAATTTATCAGTTGATTAACGTGAAATCCGTCATCAGCGACAATAAAACAAGCCTTGGACTCTGTTTTACACCAAATGATTCACTGATTCACTGAAACAACAGCCTTAGTCGCAACCATCTTCTCTGGAAGGCATCATTTTCACGTCAGAAATATGATGAATACACCCACAAGTCCTCCACATAAGCTCAGCTCATCCAAAGTGAGGCTCCTGTCGCTGCTGGTAATCCTTCGTGATTTAACATCACATTTGCTCAAAGGTGCTCTCCTCTCTAATGGACTGACCTTTTTCTCGGAAAGGACCTGGCAGCACATCCCTGTCCAGGTGTGGTAGCATTAACTCACGATGCATCACCCCTCCGTCTCCATCGGCACGGTGAGGCTGCCGTGTCCTTAATCGCCCCCCCCCCCCGTGTCAGTGTGCCGGAGCCCTGGCTGCGGCTGAGCTATGAGTCAGAGCCGTGGAGAGCCCGGAGTGTCAGAGGGCTGAGGGAGGGAACGAGCAGGAGAGTGCTGAGGTCTGATTCTCTCCGGTATTTTAATGGTTGGTGTGTGGAATGTGTGGCAGCTGGCCGCGGTCCCGGAATCAGGTCTAGTGTTACCAGCTCCAGGCCTGTTTGTTTTACAGAGTGAACCGGTGCTGCACACACCAAAAAACAGCCTGAAACTGGACCCGGGACCCTGCAGCGTGCCCCTGTGGCACGCCATGCCGCGTTTACCTCCTCACTCGCTTGTTTAGATCTTAATGCTCACTCGTGATGCTGTTTGACCTCAGCGGTGTGGCTCAAACTTTTCGTGGGGCACTGTGTGAAGGTCTGAGGGAAGAAAAAAAATAAAAAAATAAAAAAAGTTCCGCTCGGACTTTGCCAAACCGGTGTCAGCATAACTTGCCCAGGTGGACCTCTCCGGCTCTGGCACAGATTTAATGAAAGTGTGATTAGATGTAGTGCTGCAGAGATCCAGGTTGTTCTTGTTATTTTATGTCGATGGCAGCCTCCAAATGTAAAACTTTCCAGCGCTGTAAGGCCGCTCTGTTAGCCGCTCACTGAGTAACATTGATGCCTTCAGCTTTTATTGCACTGTGCTTTCTGAGTTTGCAAGTAAAGTAAAATCCAGTTATGTTAGACATGTATTAAGAGTATGGAATTAGATGGCACTGGGTCAGACATTGATCTATAACATTTTCATTTCTGTCTTGATTTTATCTTTACAGTTGTATTTTAATAATATCATATTTCTCGTTGGCAGATCCGACACTGGGCCCCGCTGGCGACGTGCCGCTAGAGGCCTCGCCATCGCTCCACCCGATCCAGAGCGACGAGGGCCACGACCGCTTCCTCACCGAAGACGAGAGCGAAGCGTCCAACCTGCCGGCCGACAGGAGCGCCGACCGCCCCACCCCGGAGGCGCCGATCATCATCAGCCCGCCGCAGACTCACAAGCCCGACGTGTACGACCTGGAATGGAGGGCGGGCCGCGATGGGGGAAGCCCCATCAGCGCCTATTTTGTCAAATATCGGAAGGTGAGAAGTTGAGGATGTTTCATTTTTCTAACCCAACTGAGAATGGATGAATATAACGTGTACATTGAATGAAGAGAAGTTCTTGGACTGACTGAAAGGTTGATCATTTCCGCTTTAAAGTCCCGTGTTAGCTTCAGTAATCCTCTCACTCTGGCTTTTAAACTACGGCGGTACTAGTGAGGCTGTTGGCAGCAGGACTCTGCTCCGCTGAGTTGGAAATTGTGACAGAAATCTCAGAGGCATTGTTTCTGAGGCCGGCCAGACTCGGAAAGAGGCAGAGCTGAACACCGCAGCAGATGACTTTGTTTTTCTCTCAGTCACTTTCTCATGTTTTTTTGTATTTGTCTTTGTGTGTAATAGGTTGATGAAATGGGAACAGTGGTGGGAAGCTGGAACACGGTCCGTGTCCCTGGCAGTGAGAAGACCCTCAGGCTGTCAGAGCTGGAGTCCTCCAGTCTCTACGAGGTGCTGATGGTGGCTCGAAGTTCAGCTGGCGAGGGTCAGCCAGCCATGCTCACATTCCGCACCGGCAAGGGTCAGTCCAAAGAAAACCATCGTCTGCCTCCTATTCCTCGAGTGTTTCTTGTCATTTTCCTGGGAACATACGCAAATACAAACTCCCTTTTCCTCCGTGGCTACAACAGGGGGAAAAAAATATATAGAAAATAAATTCAGCTGCTTAAAACATCAGCAGTAAAAGTCAGGATTTGGTGTCAGCTCCTCTGAGTTAAGGAGCATCTGGTTGTTTTGCACATTCAGCAGACGTTCAAGAAGAAATTTATCAGAGGCAGCAGAAGCATCTTTCTCTTATTGATAGCAGCCTCGAGAGAACGGATAAATATGCAAAGCACGTTGCACTTTCCAGTCAGGGAAGGACATTTGCGTGTCTACCTTTAAAGGAAATCTGCTGAATTATGTTTGTAATTTATAGAAGCGGACACACAGACAAAAAAAATTTTGGCTGAAACACACAGCAAGAAAATATGCGTTCCCATTTCTCTAGACTGATAATAAATAAACTGTTGTATGCAGTATACTGTATCTGGTAGATATTTAAATGACAACTCCCATCAGATCATTCGTAAAAAAACAAACAAAAAAAAAAACATCACGATGATCAGTATGAGTTATAAAATATGACTGTTTTCGCCTTTTTATGTGTTTCTGAGACAAATAAAAATAAGACCGGCCGCAAGCGTTCCAAAAATCTAACAATAGACTAAACCACGGATGACATAACAAAATGTTCCCCCGGTCAGAAACACACAAATTACTGCCAAACCCGCGAATACGACTGTATCCCGAGGGTGGTTCTTTTACAAAATGATCCCGAACCGAGGAAAATGCCAGCGCGTCCAAAAACCAGGCTCTTGTGTCCAGATGTGGCTTCAGTTTCCACCAGAACAATGCCACCAGGAAATAAAAAGGAATGCGCATTGTTTTTTTTTGTCTGAGCTGTTGCATTTTCTGAAAAACGCTCCCTACGAGGCGCTCGTTTCAAAACCTCCCCCTCCTGCGGCTAAGAATATAATTCAGGATGATAACTCTGGACCTTTCCACGAGGTTTCTTGTCTCTGTTCTGCTCCTGAAAACCTTTGAACTAGATACACGCAGAGCTAAGTTCTAGCCTCAAAGCTGCGGAGTGGAAACCTGATAGTGACCTGATAAAGCCGGGAGGAAATTTTTCCGAAACAACGTCTGAAGCTGTTCCATGTGTTTGTAGGTGTTAACCCTGCAGATCTAGTGTTCTCACTCCCGGCTTTTCTTCCTCCTCTCTCAGAGAAGAGCACCTCCTCCAACAAGAATCCGTCCAAGCCTCCTGTCATCTCCGTGCCGCCCAAAGTTCAAGAGGACAAAACCCCCAACACCCACTTTGGAGTCGTCATCCTCGACAGAGGTAGGTGTAGGCACAATCCCTGGCTGTCTGCGGAGCGCCGGGCCGCTCGCTGCAGCGCAGACAAAGGCTGTGGGATGTTTCTGAGGAAACGAGGCTTTGTGTCGTGTGTTGTTGAGTTCACGGCCAGGCTGTGTTGAGCAGATCTCGGAGCGGATTTTTTAGATGTGGTCTGCTTTGTTTCTTTGCGCCTCGGAGTACAAACAGTGAAACGATAGTTGACACCCTGTAATGACTCTTTGGAAGAAAGATGCTGTAAGCAGAACGCTGTGAGACTGCACACAGCCTCAGGGTCAGATGTGTGTCTCTCTGTGTGTGTTTGTGTGTGTGTTATACTCGCATTACTAAATTACTGAGACTCACATTATTCTTTTCACTAACCCTCTTTTCTCTGTCTCTCCTGCCCTCTCTAACTTTGTGACTAAGAGCTCAGGCAGTAAGTATGCAAACCTCCACGGCTTTACTGTGATGTCTTTTCTTTTTCGTTCCCTGTGAACTTGTTTCATCCTTTCATCAGCTGCACCGACGTCGACAGCTTTTTCATTTTTTAACCCTTCATCTATTTCCGCCCCAGTACCCGAGGCCCCCGATCGGCCGACCATCTCGATGGCGACTGAAAGCTCGGCCTACGTCACGTGGATCCCGAGAGCCAACGGCGGCTCCCCGATCACAGCTTTCCGCGTGGAGTACAGACGCGGCCGCAGCGCCGAGTGGGCCGTGGCCGCGGACAACATCTCGCCTCTCAAGCTGTCCGTGGAGGTCCGGAACCTGGAGCCTGGTGAGTGGAGCGACTCTTCCGCTCAGATAAGGGCATCTCAACATCACTTAAAGTCGTACTACTGGTTTTCTAAGCTGGCCCCTCTTATCTTTACTCCTTCTTTGTCATAATTCAACCTTACGTTTCACTGTTGCATAGAAGAAGGAATCAGTCATCCAGAAAACACCTCACTCTGTCACTGATGATGATGTGGACAAACACGTTTTCTTAGCTGGTTAAAGCTTGCATGTTGTCAGTGTGTGAGTTATTACGGCCCTGCTGGAGGGCTGCAACACAAAGTGGAATCAGCCGACAGAGTTGCAGAAATAAAAGGTTTATTTCGTTAAAAAAAAAAAACAAAGACACTTGCTCTGCCACTGCAGTGCCGGTGGGACGGCAGAAGGACAAGTGTAATAGGCGCTTTAGGCTTCTATGTCAATTAGAAGCGCAGAGCATACGCAGACCCTAACACCGTAGCCTGACGTGCACCTCCCCAGAAATGCAGACCACATGAGCTGTGATTGGTCCGCTTGGTAGCAGCGTGTTTCCACTTTAGTATTTCCGGCTGCTTCTCCCCATCTCCACAATTTTCTGATTGAACGGAGGAGGTACGGAGATGCAAACATTTGTACGTCTTGTCTTCGGCGAAATTTTGGCGAAAGTTTCAGTCGCCATTGTTGAAAGTGAAGCAGGAAGTAGAAACAAAAGGCACAGCACCGACTAGTGTTTGGGAGGCGTTGTTACTGAGTGTGAGGATTTCTTTACACTTAAGCTATGTCGAAGATACCGGCTCACTCACTCCTTGACCAGCACATGTGACCAATCCATCACTGGAGCGCTAAAAGTGTTGAGACCAGCTCAAGCTTGATTTGTTGTGCGTCTCATCCGTCATGCAGCTTCCATTGACGAGTTGTTTACTGACCGTTCTTTACGTGCACCACTGCATCCTAACACTCATCGTCTTCCTCCCTCCCTCAGGATCCACCTACAAGTTTCGAGTGGTGGCCATGAACATGTACGGCGAGAGCCCCCACAGCATCCAGTCCAAACCGTACCAGGTGCCTCAAGCCAGCCCCCGGATCGCGGACCGCCCGGTGGTCGGGCCTCACATCTCCTCCACGGACGCCATCAGCGACACGCAGATCATGCTGCGATGGACTGTGAGTAGTTGATTATTGTAAACATTTATTTCAGTTCCTGCTTAAACTTACTATCTACTGTAGTTTTTCTGTAGTTTTTTTTTTTGCTGTGCAGAGATGGATTGTCATCAGGATTTGACAGTTTGTTGTTGTGCCCTTTTATGTGCAGCTACAAAACTTGTGATTTGAACGTTGCACAAAAAAAA
>JASGAT010393048.1:0-20251 GCA_030220025.1 Chelon auratus | reverse complement strand
TGGCTATTGGTTGAAGACTTCCGATAACAAAAGACTGAAAAAGTATTATAATATTATTTACTTTGATTTATGAGTATCTGTGCAATAAACCTAAGGCGCAGCCACCTTTAGCTTTCTAGGGTAAGACTGTGACTGTTCCTTAAAGCGGAGATTACACCTCTTCATCCCCTTTGGCTGCATGTTTAGGATCTTCCTGAATATTTTTAAAACCTTTATTTAAACCTAAAGACACAATGAATGTTCCTATATAATCTATATTCACCTACATTCATTCTGTTGTTACAGCCAGCAGTGAAATCGTGAATAGATACCAGTGTGCACTTGTCATAATTGTCTAAACCAGAACTGAGGTGGTGCTTTGGGTCATGTGCTGTTTCTTTCATTTCTTTATCATTTTGGTAGAAGTTAGTTCTTGTTTCGTCAGTTTGTAAAACTTAATTTCTTCACTTTAACTCTTCACCTTTTGATCATGAGCTGCACTAATCTGTATTATCTAAGACTCTAGTTACTTCTGGATGCTTCCATTTTAAACTAATCCACATAAAGTCGAGACTTTATTAGAACAAGCCTGAAGAACAAGAACAAAATACGAAGCACTAAAAGAGCACGGCTAAATCTATTCTGCAAATCGTCACGTGTACGGAGAAGGAATTNCCCCCCTCCTGTCTCTTCCCTCCATCAATCCTTTCACCCTAACCTGTGTTGTGTCTTCGTGGTCCTTTCAGATTGCGATGGTCCTGACGATAAGGACCAAAGGTGTCCATATCTCTGAGCGTCTCTGCTACTGCTGCTGCCGGAGCCTATCTTATCTGTCGGCGAAGAGTGAGAACCAGCATCAAAGCTACACATACCACCACCACCACCTCACACACACACACAAACATCCACCGCTGGGAAGCTTCCAGACTATAGATACGACACTGCCTATTCAGTAAAACTTTTATTTTATATTGTAGCAGCCAATATCAAGGACAAACCAGAGACTTTTGGATTTATAAAAACATGTATCCAGCCTGTAAGCAGAAATCTTGTCGGCACAGTGTAAAAAATACCACGCAAAGACTTAAAAATGACTTAAAACTGTCTGATTCGGCTTTAAAATAACGGCACCGAGGACGAAAACTGTGCTGGGTTGAGGGAGAGCCAGTTCTCTAATGGATGTCTTTTATCAGCTTTTTCTAGTTTGGCATCCAAGCTCCCCATTTCCTCCTGATTTATAACGCAGATTCAGTGGTTGTGCAAATAAAAATAAATTCTTTCCCTGGAAATGATTTTGTGAATGGTTTTGGCTTTTTTTTTTCTTTTCTTTTTTTGCTCTGGCACTAGACGCTGAAATGGGGAAGTAGTCGTTTTTCTGGATAAAACCGTGGAAGGAAGCGGGTCATTTTTACCAATTCGTATGAGTCAGCTCTTGGTAACAAACATGGGTGCATGGAATACACATTTTAATTCGTGGTTCGTTCATCTTTAGCGTGCGTTACACTATCCAGATTCCTTCTTCTCCAGCCCTATCACAACAATCCAGTGATAAATACATAAGCACGTTAATACAGCCACATATTTACCTGACACTGATCTGTTGTGTGTGTATATATGTGTGTATCCCCTAAGGCTGAGCAGGTGATGTGTGTGTGTCGGGTGAATTGGAAGCAGTGGGAGGAGGAAACATTAAACAGAAGCTCTGTGTCCTGTCATCACACTGTCTAGACAGGACACCTCCTAGACCTAATGAGGTCTTTGTCTGTCTGGCACACAGCGCACAACACACACACACACACACACACACACACACATATCACCATACTTCTTAGCTTTAGTTTCTCCCGTGTGACATTTTTATTCAAGAGTCTTAAAAGGTCACAGATGCGTTCTCACAAACTCGCACACACACACAGACGCGAGCGTTACGAGTGTGTGCACGCAAAAAGTTAAGGATACTCAAGCCTGGCTCAGGTCTGATAGGAAGCGCAACATTTCTTTGCAGTAATTATATCACTACGGTTACACACGCATGCAAGCAGACATCTTTTCCAAGTTATATAGTGTTTTTTCCGCCACATGTCAAAAGGAACAATGGTGAGCCCCTGCAGGTTTGCTCCCTGAGACGCTTTTTCTTTTTAATCCGTTGTGTCGGATTAGTTTTGCGGGCCCAAGCGATTTCTCTCACTTTATATTGGCTTTAAAAACACCAATTTAGGCCTTTTATTCTCTACAACGTCCATATTTTTGAATTCAGATGCTTGTTTTAAACCTGGGTTTGGAGATAGGTGTGTGTGTGTTTGAGAAATGAAAGTTAAAAAAACGGATGATTGTGAGGAAACGGTGGCACGCAATGTTTGGACATCATATATTTAAATACTTGCTTTCCCACGGTGTCTTATGATCCTGGTATTTTAGATGTTGATTCTCCCAAAACAAACCGTATTGCCAATCACACGAAGTAGGCTGTTGTTGCACAACAAATAAAGTCAGCTTAATTTGTGTATTTTCACATCTGCTAACCCATAATCTGAAGAGGCTACAAGGAGCTGGCACTATCTTAACACAAAACCAGACGTTTAATGCCGAAGCTATTTCTAAAACAGATCAGGATTAGTTCTGCGAATTTAAAACTGCACGGTTCGGCGATCTCTCAAAATTGTGGACGAATTGAGGCTGAGCTGTTGTAAATCACCTGACTTACAATTACAATTCACAAGGCCTCTGCAGGCTAAATCCTAGGAGAATTTTCCTCCTCTTCCTGCTCCACGGGTGAACCGGCCTGCACCGGCGACGCTCTCTGCTCGGAGGACGGGAACTCCACGGTCGATCTCAAACTGCATGGCCTGGAGAGAACAAGAGACATCAGTGAAAATAAACTAAATGAATAAAACTACCGTTGGTGAGTAACTGTGCGCGCATTAAAAGCAATTAGCACCTCATTCGTGCCCGAATGACTTCATACACTGGGAGTATTTAAAAGAGCAAAACTAAAAATCTGTTCTTCATAATTAATGACGCAACGGCAAACAGATGTGTCACAACTTTGATTTGTTTTGACAAGACGGAGGCACAGAGTCTTACGGTTAAAGATGTAATGCGCAATTTATCATCGATTTCATATTTCATCAATATACTGATCATGAAGGGTGCCAAGAAGCGTTGCTAACCTAAAGCAGTGGTTTCTGATGCACTTACTGAATTAGTCGAATTATATTTGAGTTTTCAGATGAGACAGAATTTGATTAAAATAGAAATGTAGATGGTGACTATGGAGGAGCGGGAGGGATAGATGGGAAAGTGTAGTGATTAAATAGTGTTAATTAATGGTATGTTTTCTTATATAACTTTGGATTAAGTAATGTCATCTCTTATTACTAGAGTTATCTGGGCCTCCAGGACTTTCTTAGGTCCTGGAGGCCCAGAAACAAATGTTATTTTAAGATATTCACACACGGATGTGCTCATAGATGCACATACAAATGAATAAAAGGTAAAGCCCTGCAGTGAATCAAACAAGCTGGCACCACAGCTGAGCTACGGCGGCACAAAAGTCCTAAATGAAGCGTACCTGCGTGAAGGACGGAGCGTCAAAGCAGCTGTAGAAGGCCGAAGAGCGGTCGGCCCGCAGACACTGCTGGGGGAAGGCGCTGATCTCCTCTGCTAGCTGCAGTGCTGCCTCTAAAGCTGTGGTCGTTGCAGCATTAAGTCAGTCAACACATAAAGGATGCGCAGCATTAAAAAAACACAGCGTTTTACTGTTACCCCCTTTTCCATTATTAGAAAACCATCAGCGCTTTAATGCTGCTGATGGATCTGCGAGGAGCTTTACGCCGCTCTGCCTCCTCGCCCACATGAAAGCCCTGGCCCGCGTCCAGATCAGTCCGATGGAAAAACTACGCCTCGCGATGGCACACTCTGATGCCCTCATCGCGTGTTTATGAGCTGCCACTTCTTCTCTTGCCCCCTCTGATGTCAAACATGAGCTAAGTGATCATCCTTCAGAGAGGCAATTAGGCCGAGGACTGACTGTGGGAAGACGAACTTCCTAAAAGAATTAAGCTAATCTTCTCCTGACATCTAAAGAGGGAGGAGAGGGAATCAGGGCTGTGAAGAACACATGGAATGGCTTTTTGAGGGATTTAAGCACACGGGAGTGCTCGTGAATGAATTAATGTAAGGCAGGAAATGCCGCATAGTATATACAGCATATAGCATGTGCAAACGGTGACTTATGGCTTCAGTGCGGTATTTCGAGCCAAATAAAGAAAACAGATTCACTGGAACAAAACCAGATTGTAACTGATTGTCTGATCTTTCATGCAAGAGGGTTTCTTAAAATCTATGTTTCCTGAATGGAAATGGGTCCCAGACTCTAACCTGTTCGGGGTCCTCACAGCGAGAAACCATTTTTTTTTTTTTTTACACGCTGGAAAATACAACAGTACCTGCTTAGTTCTGTGCGCTGCGCCGTGATTTATTCAGATCATGTTTCCTGGAGTTTCTTTTATTTTTTATCTTCAGCTCCCACTTGTTAGCAGCTGTTACCTTATTGTTGTGAGCAGAAACGTTTAGTAAATCCATGAAAATAGTTGCAACCTGATATTTTAGCCCTCTTTTTAACTCAGCCAAATGAAATCTGTTGTAATATTGATTGAGGTCATTAAAGCTTAAAGCATAACAGTTTTCAATACTTAATGCTCAGCATATACACCGATCAGCCACAATATTAAAACCACAGACAGGAGAAGTAAATAACATTGATCATCTTGCGACAATTCAGTGATCTGCTTGGAAACTTTTGGACCTGGCATTCATTAGTGTGGATGTTACTTAGACAGGTAGCACCCATCTAGACCAGACCAGACACCCCCATCCCTTAGCAATGGCACTCCTTGATGGCAGCAGCCATGCCTAGCAGGATGCAGCCTGACACAGGCACACAAACAAAAAAACGTTTTAGGAACAACTAAAAAAAAAAACATGAAAAAAAACATGAAGAACAGCACAAGGATACAAATTCACTAGATCCCAAACTGATCAAGTATCTGTGGGATGATCCACAGAGGTCCCTCCCCTCAACCCATAGGACCCAAAGGACACCCTCAGAAGGCCCATGTCCATTCTCTGATGAGTCACAACTGTTTTGGAGGCAACAAGGGAGGCCTGCACAATATTAGGAAGGTGGTCATAATGTTGTGCCTGATCGGTGCAATTCAGCTGGTGATTAAAAACCATCAAGGTCTGATTCCAGCCCTAAAGTAAGACATGGAACTTACAAAAAATAAAAAATAAAAAAATTAAATCAAAATAAAATACCTTGACCATCGGGAACAACTCTATTGGCCAGTCCATAAGCGAGAGCCTCCTGTGCTCCGACTGGTCGTCCGGTAAGAATCAGGTCGAGCGCTCTCGACAGACCGATGAGACGCGGGAGCCGCACCGTCCCTCCATCAATCAGGGGGACTCCTAGAAAAAAAAAAGATCTGATGTTATGTAGGAAATACGCAGCGTATCTGTGCTAAATGTGCAACAAGGACATTCAGAGGTTAGATGATGGACAACACCACATGTAAAAGTCATTTTAGATTAAGTCTAGAGAAGATTAATTGACCTGTTTGAGCTTCATCTTCACCAAAACACATGTGGTCTAACCTATAAATCATAGACCAAATCTACGTTACACCGTCCTGGTACAGCGTTGCTTCACCTTCTTGCCAAAACATCCCAAACACAGGTGTAGGGGTTGTCTCAAATCACCTTTAGACAAAAATGTGGGTTAATCTACGCCACTGTGCCCGTGTGACATGCTCAGGTCATCAAAGCTGTGTGAAACCAGCTGAAGAAACACTTAAGAGATATGTAATATACTGCTGACAGCGACACAGGTTTCATCTGTCAGGGGAAAGAGGTTCTGAAACACTTTCACTCCTCAACAGTAACTCTGCTTTCTTTACATCAATGCACTCAAACTCCCTCTCACTCTCGGTCTCACCGGACTCGTTTGCATTATTACGGCGTCCACTTGAGAGAAGGAAGGAGAGAAAGAAACGGCAAGGTACAAGTAAGCTTCTGGCAGCTGTCCTAATTTCTAAAGAGCACCAGCTGCAACTGGCATACTTTCTACCGTTCAGTCCTCCCAAGTTCCACGCCGCAATCCCAACTCCCTAATTCCTCCAAGTCGCTGATTCTATTTGA
The DNA here is from genome assembly GCA_030220025.1 of Chelon auratus. Classification (NCBI taxonomy): domain Eukaryota; kingdom Metazoa; phylum Chordata; class Actinopteri; order Mugiliformes; family Mugilidae; genus Chelon; species Chelon auratus. Next base: position 14,074 of record JASGAT010393048.1, on the reverse strand, counting down.
CCGCCTCTTATTGAGAGCACATGTGTCGAACATGTTTTCATAACCCCAAATCATCCCCCCACCCTTCCTCCCTCCACCTCCACCCCTCACTCTCATTCTGTGGGGAGTCGTGGAAATAACGTGACGCTATTCATTCTCCGCGAGCCGCCCTCTTTTTCTGCGCGTCGTTCAAATAAATTAAACTGGAATACATGGAATACCAGCGTTGGTACATGTGCGACCGATCCAGCGGTCTGGTTCAGGTTCAGGCGGTCGGCACATGTGGAGCTTTGACAGACAAGACTATGATTAGGCGCGAGAGGGAAGGGGTGGAGGGGTCTGCACTGTCTGCAAATGGCGGATTTCACTCAGTCATCCTTCATTACAGGAGTGTGTTCAGCTGAAACCAAAAGTACAAAACGTACGACAGAACACGCTGAGTCAGTGAAATGACGACTATTGTTGAAATTCAAATACAAAAAAATAGCTCAGATTCTTGCAGCGCAGGTGTGTGTACATGTGTCTGATTCAAGGACTTTTCAATATTGACCGAGCGTTTGATTCCGTGGAGCTTTGTCTTGCACCACATGTAGCTACAGTATGCACAAGGACATTCGTCTACAAGTACGTCTGTGCAGCACACACACTTTCAACCGTTTATCCAGCACTTGCAGCTTTCAACCAGACTTGGAGCACTTTTAGCTATCTGCTAAGACCATTTCTTCATGATTTTGACCTATTTAAAGTCTTTATTAATCATTTTTCGATGTAATTTCAACCATTTTTCCTTTCTCCAACACTTAAACACACAACTCAATGTTCCGTCGGTGAGATTTAATTGGTATTCGCATTGGTTTTTAAATAAATTGCAATCTTTTAATTAGCTACAGTCTTTCCATTCAACCCGTGGCCACTGGCTACGTCTTGGATTACACGCACCGCTGGTTAGGAACCACTGCTATAGTCCTCGGCCGGTGAGAGATGATTAGAACAAGAAGCGTCACTCTGTGTAGAGTCCAGCGCAGGAAAGGGAAGAGTGACGAAGACGAAGGGGCTGGCTAGAAAACAGCAACAATCACGGAGCTGGAGTGGAGGCAGAAGAGAACGGAGCACGACTCCAAGAAGAACAGATAACGAGCCAGGTTGACCTCCAGCCTATCCGTCTTTGGTGCTGCTGTTGGCACCGCCGCTATCAGCGACCGGAAGGATCTCCTTTCTTATCCGCTGTGCTCCGTCTCCAGCACCTCTACCCCCTTCTCCCTCTCCCCCCTGATAGTCTCTGATGTGTCCCGATTGAATGGGACAAAGCGCAGGCGGCTGCTGAGCAACTCCTTGAAGTAGTTTTAGCTCATAAAGGTTTGTTTGGCCTGAAAGAGCCAGGTTGAGGTGGAGATGAAAATGTCTGGCAGAGATCCTGATATAAGATAATCAGTGAGCATCTGCAAAACAAAAAAAATCGTCACCTTTGGTCTTCAATAATGAGAATCTGGAAAGGAGTTCTCTCTATGTTCTTGTTCAAAGCAGATAAGTCCATTGTCAGGGCTGCGGTTTGTTGTTAACAGGGCTCAACATGAGTCAGCAAAGCCTATTGTTTAATAACCAGATATAAGAGGTGGTTCTCTTCCTGCATCACGGGGACATCACTGCTTATCTCACTGACGTAGAGGAGAAGCCAAACGGGAAGAAGAAACCTTGTGTTTTATCTCATTATTCCAAACTTCGATATGCGTCAGCCTAGTTCTGATCTTCCTGAATCATTTATTAATTTATTAACAAAGGTCCCTGCTACAACTTGTGATGTTTCAGATTCAAGGTTCACCTCAACGGATGTCAGCGCCACGCTCCTCAGGGAAGAGACAGGACGACGCATCCAACCGCTCTACAGCTAGTGATAATTCAAGAACAGTGTGAAACGTGACACACTCTGGTGCTGTAGGTTCGCTCCTGGTGCTGCTGGCATCTTCACCACATCAAAGCTAAAACCCACTACAATGGCCTCCCATGAGGGTAATGCGATTTGAGTTTGATGTGGATTAACGATTTCCGGATGACTCCTGACTAAACGGACAGAGGGGAAAAGAGCGGACCTTCAATCGGAAGCTTCGCTTTGATACTCTCGCTGGGAATCGAGGAAAATAGCTCAGTGGGGCTGGGTCATAAATGAGCGCCACACGGTTAGCTTGATTTCATGTCTTTAAGCCCACTCATTTAATACCAGGGCTCTGTATTCTTTGCAGTGCTATTATAGGAGACCACCAAGGCTGCAAGCGGGGGCCTTGCACCAGGAAAAGCTCATAAATAAAGCGCAGAATCTTCATAAAAGTTCGACACGATGAGATTTTATCAGGATAAGATATGCTCGACCTGTCCAGGGTGTACCCCGCCTCTCGTCCAATGACAGCTGGGATAGGCTACAGCACACCCGCAAACCTCCAGAGGACAAGCGGTTACAGAAAATGAATGAATTAATGATACCAATCATGCTTGGCCTTTGGGCTGAAGTAAAAAAATAAATAAATAAATTATCCATTCGTAATGTCTGTCTGTCAAGGGACAATACATCTCTTCAAACTGACGGACACCTTTCTGAGTAAAGATACTAACTTAAAGAGGAACTACTGTTTTTTTACAACCTAGACCTTATTTCTGGCATAAAATACAGTTGTTTACTCACCCATATAAGTTTTGGGTTATTTGCACTCCTTCAGGAGATAATTAGATCAGCGTATATCCATATAGTGGGAGTGACTGGGGCAGCTTCTAAATAACGCATTATCTGCCGTGCAACTTGTTCATTTCACCAATACTTTGTTATCTTACGTTAGTGCTATTCCCCGTTGAGTCTGGAGTTACCTGTTATCATCATCCGGATGATGTCTTCTGACCTGGATGATGTCGTCTCTTGAGCGCTGTTTATTGTGTGCGGCACGCACCCGCAATATTCGGCTTGGTTACCTGTAATTTGCTACTGGTATGGTTCGTACACAACCTCAGAATTTTATGTTACAAATTACAGGTAAACAAGCCGACCGTCGCGATCTCAATATCTCCCGAACCAATACGAATTACACAAAAGTTACATGGGTGAGTAAACAACCGTATTTTATGCCAGAAATAAGGAACAACTAAAAACAAAACAAAACATGAAGAACAGCACAAGGTGCTGACCTGGACCCCAAACTCACTAGATCCCAAACTGATCAAGTATCTGTAGGATGATCCACAGAGGCCCCTCCCCTCAAGCCATAGGACCCAAAGGCCCCCCACTAACAACACCACAGGACACCCTCAGAAGGCCTGTGTCCATTCTCTGATGAATCACAACTGTTTTGGAGGCACAAGGGAGACCTACACAATAATAGGTCATAATGTTATGCCTGATCTGTGTATTAGATATTTCTTTGTTCTGACATTCAGTAGAATACTACTGTCCTTGTAAATGCTGCTACTGAGCAGGTATTTGAATTGGCTAACTTTATATCAGCTTCTGGTTTTGGTTAAATTCAACACTTGGCTGCTTCTTTCTTCCTCTATTTATTCTACTAATGCAGGTACAGACACTGGTCATTAATATGGGGAGAAGGGAGAGGAAGTCTAAGTTGACATTGCGGGATGACACAGGCTGATTGGCGTTTAGTGTTTGTTGGAGTAGTCTCCATTCTGCCGTATTCCTTTCAAACAGTTAAATCAAGTGTGCCACTGGAACAATGTAGAACAATCTCCACGCTTGCCTGAATTAGCTCCTCTATATAAAGAAAAAGTGAAGCATTATAAGTTTCCTCTTCCTGTGCCAGCTCTTTTTTTCTTTTCTTTTTTTTTTTTGCTTTGTGATGTTCCTCTGGTTGAAAGAACCAAAATAACTTTGGGGAATTAGGTAAGCATTGTGGTTTTTCATTCAGGTCTCTGAAAATTCAAACAGCAGCAGACACTAATACCAGATTCCTGTGACGCAACCATCTCCTCCTTCTCATTTCCTCCTTGGCGGGGCAGAGGGGCCCCAGACAGGAAGCCACAGGTTTCGGCAGCCAATCACATGCCAGAAAACTGTCAGATCCTTGTGGTAGACATTGGCCCACATCAGAGTAGCGCAGCGAGCCTCTGAGGGTTATTCAGCTCCAAAGCCACCAGGGATTCCCTCCGGCTGCTGCCATCTGTGCCCGACCCAAAAACGGTTACAGAATTCAACCATTAAAAGGAAATACACGCTAAGAAACACAGGATCTTTAAATAAACTGCGCGTCCCACAGAGTAGAAGTACATTCGGCGCGATTGAAGCTTGGTTTCCAATTGTTTAATGTTGAGAAGAAAAAGTAAAATAAAGTTTAAATGCGTGCTGCTTAGACTTTTCCTCTGTACTTAATTATTCTAGAAAGCAACGACTTGTCCAATCTCATTAAATCTCGCTAAAGCTCACTTAGCTTTATTTAAACTACACCAGCTACAGTCTCGAAAAAGGTGAAGACGCCGGTCGTCTGGCCTAAAAATGCAGATCCACGGCCAAAGCGCTCGGCTAAATGCGCGCCTGAATGAAAAACCCACAGCGGTTTCAGCTAAGCCGGAGGAAATAACACTAATGTGTTGACAAACAAGCCTTGAAGATGTGAAGCAATCAAGAGGCTGAGAATTAATTACCGGGTTGGAAATGTGCGGCTTTAAGTGTCAAAACCGCAGCAATGCTCACTTCTGCCTAGCGAACATAGTTTGGAGCTGATGGAAGAGATCAGGGCGAGTGCAGGCGTCGGATTAGTTCCATCTGACTGAGATGCTTGAATTGAGGGAGTTTGTCGGTTTGTGTCAAGAGATTTTCCGACAATCCACTGTTGAAATCATAAACCCTGGCATTATGGGTCTTCTCCGGTGTCTGCCTCAATGTGCATCTCTATCTTCAACTTACTCTCCTATTTCTCTTTGGGTTTCTGGCAGATAGCCAGGATGTAGCTGAATGTTAACAGCTGGTAACACACAGAATTAATGACGGCGAGCGTGGTTCTCCCTCTAGGTGAAATATTTATGTTCAACACTTGGAGAAATGTTGTAAGTTCTGCTAAAAACATTCTTTTAATTACATAAAGCAGTGACGAGAAAAGGACATGTTGTTATATATGAAAAACCGTGGTAAGTGAAGTGTCTTCAGTGGGCTGTAATGACACGCATTACACACCGATCAGCCACAACATTAAAACCACTGATGGGAGAAGTAAACAACCATCTTGTGACAATTCAATGTTCTCCTGGGAAATGTTCGGACCTGGTATTCATTCATGTGAATGTTACTTAGACATGTAGCACCCACCTAGACCAGACCAGGCACCGCCACCCCATAGCAATGACACTCCTTGATGGCAGGAACCATCCCCAGCAGGATGCAGCCTGACACAGACACACAAACAAAAACGGTTTAAGAACAACTAAAAAAACATGAAGAACAGCACAAGGTGTTGACCTGGCCTCCGAATTCACTAGATCCCAAACTCATCAAGTATCTGTACAGAGGTACCTCCCCTCAACCCATAGGACCCAAAGGCCCCCACTAACAACCAACTAACAACAACAGAAGGCCCGTGTTCATTCTCTGATGAGTCACAACTGTTTTAGAGGCACACAGGGAGACCTACACAATATTAGGAAGCTGGTCATAATATTATGCCTGCTTAGTGTATTGTCTCGTGACAACAATATCTTATTGTGAGGTCTCTGGTGATTCCCATCAATAGATACGATCCACCCTCCAACAACCCTCTACAGGATAAGCGGCTTTAGATCAAAAATTAATGTTTAGTTATCAGATAAAATTAAAATATACTGATCCAAACAGTTTAACAGTTAAATGTCTTCTGATTTTGTATATATGGTGATTTTTAAAGTTAAAAATTAAGAGAAGAATCCTAGATTCAGTCAAATTTTACATTAAATCTACAATAATGATAGTAAAACAGCATTTTAGCTTTAAAGATAATACAGCAGAGAGTGGAGCGTGCCCTGGCACTGAGGACATTTCTCTGGACCGTCTGAGAGGACAGCACGTCAGACGGAAAGACGAGGGCACTGCCAGGATGCGCTCCTGTTAAATTACAGGCCTGAGACGATAAGCCATGCATGTTTACACTCTACATCTAGTTCTGCCAGTAAATTATAGTACAACAGCTGTATTTATAAACACTATGGTTGTATTTTAAGCCCTCGAGCAGCATGGTTAAAGGAGTGACAGCTATACGAGAGACGCTGCCACGGTCCAACACGAGCTGCTTTTACAAAGTGAATCCAACCGTGGCTCTCTGCGACCGGGGCTAGCTTAGGCTTTTAAAAGCAGAAGATCGACACTACAGCCTGACCTTTTTAAAAAGTATAGACGAGTCAGTAAGCTACGAGACGCCAAAAAAGGAAAATGTTGTTTATGAGGAAATAGTGTGACATAAATAATGTGTAAACCCTGCTTGGCCCTGCAGTGGAAACCTGGCAGTTGAGGGCTTCCTCTTCTACTTATCAAGACTGCCCAGCAGACTCTGGACGTGATGCCGAAAGGTCACGGTCACTGCTGTTATCGCGCTACGACTCCGTTCTGACACACAAACAAGAGGAGGCTGGGGGTGATAACGGAGCGGACAGAGCGACAAAGTTGAAAAATAGAAACAGCGTCGATTTCCCGGCATTAGGAGACACATGATGTATGCTTGGATGCAAAGAAAAACATAACGATGCTTTCACGGAACAGATATAATTAGCTAAGCAAACACTCACAGACAGAAGAAAACGAAAACTTGCATAGCACAAGTAGTACCTGTTACTACTACCAGCATAAGCAGTAGCAATGTAGTACTGGCAAAAATAACAGTAGTAGCAGGATTAAAGGACAAAAAGCACTACCCCTAGCTGGAGGAAAGAGTGTCTCATAGTTGTAATAGCTAAGCAAAAGTTTGATTTAACCCAGGTAATACTAGTATTATAGTAAATTACAACTACATTAACTTGTGGCGGCTGAAGTTCTTGTAGTTTTGAACTATAGTCGCTATTTACTATGAGTAAAAGGTTTCAAGGAGTATAATATATTAGCTGGAATTAGCTGAACCTGGGGTCTAAAAGTTACGTACAAACTAAAGGAAGGTCTGAATATATTGATCAGCGTTGCCAGATTTACGATAATTATCTCATTTATACGATAGTTTCAGGGCGTTTATGATATAAAAGGGCAAATATACGATAGTTTGCCATTTGACTGACAACGAATAAAGCAGTTGTTTCATTCAAATGGCCGGGCCTCCGTGTTTATTTCTCAGGATATTGCACTTACATGCACATAGAATAGCTTTGATTTTAAACGCACTATCCTAGCATGTGTTTTTTCTCAAGTTGTTTCAGCACATACGATAGTTCAGGTCAAAATACGATAATTTTAAAGCGGCAGTACGATAATTCTTCATTTCCCATCCGACACAAGTCTGCTACCACTACAGTGCAGACCATAGATTATATAAAGATGGACGGCGGAACTCCTCAAAAGTAAAACCAAAGCAAGTAGAGCTCCCCCTGATGACTTTAAGTATAAGCTCCACCCACTCCATGTTAGTGGATGGGACTTGGGCTAAACTAAAAAACTAAAATACACATCAAATATTTTTTTTCAAGGATGGTTTCTGTCATTTTAGGTAGTTAATATAATGTTAATGCATGTTCAAGTGTCAATCGTTAGTTAGTTAGTTAGTTAAGTTGGCCATAGAAACAGGAAGCGATATAATGGTGACCACCAGTTGCGTTGCCAACCGCTCCGTAAAGCATCCCCCGTAGAACCGTGAAATGTGTAAAGACATTGCTTAAAAAATAATTACAGTGTATAATCCAACACTTCCTGTAACTGGTGGTAGTGTGGGCGGGGCATCGAGATCGCAGCTCTACGTGGCTCCGCCCTTGGATCGTAACGCGCAGACTCCAAATTCGCAAGATGACGCTGCTTGTATCCCGGGGAAAATACCGTCAGTTTGGCCAATGCAAGGAAGCGAGGAGACGTTGTCCATATTTCTATACAGTCTATACTACAGAGCTGTAAAGCTGCAGGCCGCTCAGGGTGCCCATGAACCCCGTCCACGTTGCTCAAAGTGTCTGCAACGGGCACACAAGCATTAAAACTGGACCAGCAACGGCAGAAGGTGGCCTGGTGTGATCTCACGCAAGGAACAACCTCCTTGAGGTTGTTATAGGGGTGAGCTAGGTCTACAACAATGTTAAGGTGGTGGTAGGGATCAACGTAACAACCACATAAAAGCCCAGGTTTCCCAGAGGAAGAGTAGCTGAGGTGAGATCATCACACTTCACCAGCGGATGTTGTTTCTGTTCGGTGTACTTGTGTGACTGTGCAATGTTTTCATTAAGTGGCACATGCCCCATTGTAAGAACCTGGTCTGACGTGTAGGGCTATGAGTGGGCAAACAGTTCCGTGCAGCAGCAGTAAAGGTATCCGTCAGACGTACCGAACCTGCGACAGAACACTCCCATGACAGCGCTCTCCTCCACCACTCTCAAATCCGCCAGCAGAGACAGCTCCAGCCCTCCAGCCACAGCGAAACCACTCACTGCTGCTATCAGCGGCTTCGACAGCTGCAGACGGGACGGTCCCTGGGGGAAAACGACTGCATTAGCGAATCTAAACATACAGGCACACTTACGCCGCATGCAACGCCAAGTGACAACATGAAAGGAATACACACTGTAAACAAGGCCTTCTGCACAAATGAGCTTTCTCCAGGCTGAGTGTGCATGTTGTCTGTGTATATTTTCCTCTGTCTGTTTCGTGCTTTTTGGCCTCTGTGCTTTGATTTCCGCGGTTTATCTGCTAAAAAATGTTCCAGATTCAATTTCCTAATTCATTTCTCAAAACTGTCAAACAAAAACGGTGGCAAATGATCCGAACTCTGGCTGCAGCCGAACAAATGAAGCCCTGTGTATTCTGTGTGAGATACTGTGCTATAATTTTCTGCACAGGAGGTCCGCTCAATGCCAAAGACTTAACGTGAAATCCAAACAGATTTTATGGAGGCTGTGGATTTTACAGCTTCTAGTACATGATTTGTGTTGCTCCTTGTGAAGTGAGCGTCCACTCGTACGCAGAAGCTTTTCCATGATTCAACATCTTCCTGAAAACATCATCTTTACCAGTACCTGTCGTTCCAACCCCCTTAAAAGTAAACACAAAAAACACTACAGACCACATTTTCTGCTTTTATATTTTATGGGAACCTTTGCCCTCCTTAAAATCATATGGAAATATAGATATAACCCTCACTTCTACACACACATGCAAAGCAAATAGCGCTCACCATTGGACCGGGACCCTTAGTGACATCTTGCTCCAATTTGAGGGGGGACGTGTGATTGGCCAGCTCTTTCAGATCATAACCAGCGCAGAAATTCCCTCCTGGAAGAGACCACAAAATTACAAAGTATGGCAGCTGGAAAGTCAGAGAGGAAGGGAAAATGATGAGGATGAAAAAAAATCTACAAGTTGAGCTGGAGTCTGAGGGCTGCAATTTGGATAGCAGCTTGCTTTTGGGTTGGCTGGCACACAAACTCTTCTCGTCTCTAAAGAACCTAAATCCAATGCATAGGCGGCGAGTGATCACGCACACACACACACACACATATATATATACACACACCATACTCTCATTAAGGGAAGAGTAACATATTGCAACCGCAGCCCCTTCCGCTGGATTCATGTGGTAATTACAACATCACCCAAGAGGACTACAAACACTATGTCACAGGCTCAGACAGGGGACTCATAAAAGCTCCTCTCTCTGTAATGTAACAGTAATGAAAATGATTGCAATGAGCGCATGTGCCAGCAACACCCGTCAGCTGGGAGCTTTGATTGCAGCTGTGGGTCAGCGCAGGGCAATTACAGGAAAAGCAGAGCGTCACGGCGTTCATGGGAGCAGCGTTAAACCACGTCGACCTCTTTGAGAGACACTGAGCAGAGGCTACAGAGAGCGCCACGCGGGAATATCCGCATCTTCATTTAAGTCTGTTAGATATCGAAACTTAGAAGCCAGACTTTGATTAAAATCTCTCCGGGAGTTACAAAAAAATAAAAATTATGTAGTTATATCAGAGACGCTGCCGTAAGAGAAGTAGTTTAAACCTTTAAAGGCTTTAATTTCACCCAAATTATGACAAGAAACAACAAAATAGAGAACAAATAGTTTAGAATAGAAGTCTTGTCAAGAGGTTAATCTATTTCTTTCTAATTTTGTTTAATATTTTTATGAATTTTTCTCCTTCAAGTCACTGAAAAAAGAAATCCCTCTTCAGTTAACCCGTTTAAAACAGACACACACACTGATGAATGGTCACAAATAGATGTACTGTCATAATTCATTGCATTCAAGACTGTTGGGAGCCACTGCTTTAACCCTTTAGGGGACGACAAACCATAAATTCAACGCACATTTCAAACTGCGTCCCTGGGCCTCTCAGTGAGAAGCTGATGGTTTTGACCCAGCCAATCAGAGAAGATCAAGGCAACGTTCTCAGGTCAAATGTGGTCTACAAGGTCCACCTCTGCATGAACACTGAGCATAACTACTGCTTTATTAGGTACCGTGAAGAAATGGTCTAATGTTGTCTAATGTGATAATGTGCACGCTGACATGCGCCTGAATCGGCACTTATGTTCTTTTTGTTTACCACTTAAGGGCAAGGAACCATATATGGTAACGTCATTAATCATGATTTCCATGTATTTCAATGAGTGCCCTATAAAGGGGTAAAGTGTGTGCTTAAAATTTGACGCAGCAATTTGTGGTTTCCTGTTGTAACACGACAGTAAACCCTCGTCACTGACATTTACTCATCTCCACATCTCCTCACTGTAAGAAAAAGGCACCGATACTACAAGTAACATGTTGCCCAATTTCTGTTAGGCTGCTTCTGTTTCATGGTCTTGGTGAAGACCTTTTTCACAGCTGACATTTTTTTTGGACTGGGACCTTGGGACCCAAGCCCAGGTTGACATTCAAGCGGCGTCAATAGCCGGGAGTTGTGGGAACACTTCTGCTGGGAAACTGTTGGCCACCGGGGCTAACAGTTTAGCAAGCTAACGGCCGGAATAACGCAACTAGGGATTTTCCCCTAAGTGGAATGCAGTCGTCATTAACACACCGGTGTTTTTGATACTGTAGAAACCTCAGTTTTAAAATGTGTGCTGTGAAAAAAAGGGTCACATGCCTTTAATTTGAGGACAGCGGATATTTTCTGTAGAGTTCACCAGCTGCAACGACTGTTTATGAACTGTTTGCTAATGTTTTCAGAAATGGCGGTGGTAGATTGTAAGTTACTTTAATTGGGTTTATAATATATCTGTTGCCTGGAAGCCTGACTAACCTCCATGGCCCCAAATTTACTGTGACACAGCATTAAGTTAGCTGGCCGTTAGCTTGCTAAACTGTTAGCCACAGTGGCCTCTAGACGCCAACAGTTGCCCAGCAGAAGCAACATCCCGGCTGTTGATTGAATGTCAACCTAGACTGGGGCTTGTGTTCCTTCCACAGTCCAAACGTGTGCTTGTTGGGTTGATTCGAAATTGGTTGAGTGTAAAAGAACTTTTTAGAAGATAAGCGGTGACATATAATGAATGAATGAATGAATGAACTTCCCATGTAAGCTAAGTCAATTTGACGGCAGCAACGTTACAGACTGTTACCAGGACTATCTGGAGTTAATGTTAGTAGTGTTAAATCCTGTGGGTCTGTTGTGTAACGAGTCTGTTCCTCACGCACACAGTCAGAAGTAATTTTACCAGTTTAGTGTAAAAGAAACTGACCTCAACCCAATCTGAAAACGCTGACTTTTCTTAAATCTTAATAAAAACCAAATTAAATTATAAAACTCTCAAGGTTTGTATTTTATAATTTGTGTTTTATAATTTCACAAATCCATCCCATCCTCTTTTGTCAAAAAATACACATTTTCCAGTGTACTGCATGAGACTAATGAGGATTTCAAAGGCGTTTTAAAATGTGATCATCTCCGTTTCATCTGAACCTACAGCTACAGTGACACATCTGACCACAAACACTCACAGGAATCTGAATCCCAAACACTCAGAATATTCAGTCTCAGCATATTCAAAACCTGCTGAAAGCAATTACTCTTACACCTTTAAAAAAAAAACAAAAAAAACCAAAAAAAAACCACTGACACTGAAAAATGAGAGCAGAGAGAGCGACTGTGTCGGTGCTAATTTGAACAAAATGGATTCCTTATGGTTTGCAGAAACACTACATTCAAATGTGAACCTCCCTGCTTGTCATCTCACGGCGCTGAAGCACTGCTAATCACCGCTGAAGGCCGGTCGTCTCGTTACACCGGAGCGGCGTTTCGGGCCGACCTGCTGACAGGAATGTGCGGTGGGACGTTTAAAATCACAGCACAGACAATGTGGGAATCGCAGAGGAGCCACTTCAGCTGAAACTACCCACTGCGCTGCTAATTGCTAACCCATTTAGCGCAAGCTAATTACTCTCTAACACACATTGTTTTCAGTTGGCAGCTACGACCAGAGGCATCAGCAGCCACATTCTGGACGGGCTCCAACCTCTAAAGGAGCAAAGTATATACTCTGAGGCTGCAGTGCACTTTAAACAACACACGGGTTGATCCAGGCTGAAGACATTATTTCCACTGAGGGAAGGAGTTCATTCAGTGTGTGTGATGATTATTTTTAGAAGCATTAGGAGCTGTGGCACAATTCTTAGACTTGGCAAGCTGACACAGTGCAGGCCACCTCACAGGTGTGTGTGTGTTTTGTTTTTTTTTTACTGCGTGCGCACTTGTCTGGTCTCCTCAGCATTTTAGAGAAGTCTAAACACTCCGAGGAAGAAACGTTGTAGGAGAAGACATGCAGAAGATCAGTTGAGTGCTGAGCATGGCACTTAGGAAGCGATGAAGGGGGAAAAAAAATGACTTGAAAGAAAGAAGTACGTCTGAGGCAGAGCGCTGTATGGACCACAATGTTCTCGCTTTCTGATTTGATCTGCACACACACACACATAAAAAAAATACGACAATGCTACGGTCTACTTTTTCTAACGTATTACCCCCTAAAGTAGATAGTAAAGTAAAAGGACACTAAAGTAAAACTCAGGTGTCCTTATATAGTTGATCTGGTAAAATTTGGCTCTCACTTGTCAAGGCAATTGCCTCATTTTTATCCTGTATGATAAAAATTAAAGTAAACAACGCATAAATATGAGTCTTGCTGCAAACCACAGCCTGTAAAACCGCACCTTGGTATTTTGTGTGTCACAGGTACAAATAGGAGAGTTTACGGTCTTAATGCTGCACTAACAAGCTTAACTTCACAGGGCCGAGAGTGGTGTTGATCATCGTTTCTATATAAGATAAGATGAACCTTTATTGATCCTATGTAGGAGATATTGTGCAGGTCTCCCTTGTTCCTCGGAAAAAGTTGACATGGTCCTTCTGAGGGTGTCCTGTGGCGTCTGGCAACAGGATGTTGTTAGTGGTGGGGTCTTTGGGTCCTACGGATTGAGGGGAGGGGCCTCTCTGGATCATCCAACTGATACTTGATCAGTTTTGGATCTAGTGAATTTGGAGGCCAGGTCAACACCTTGTGCTGTTCTTCATGTTTTTTTGAGTTGTTCCTAAAGCGTTCTTATATGTGTGTCCGTGTCAGGCTGCATCCTGCTGGGGATGGCTGCTGCCATCAAGGAGTGTCATTGCTATGGGGTGGGGGTGCCTGGTCCGGTCTAGGTGGGTGCTACATATCTAAGTAACATCCACATCAATGAATGTCAGGTCCAAAAGTTTCCCTGCAGAACACTGAATTATCACAAGATGGTCAATGTTATTTAGTACTCCTATCAGTCATAATGTTTTGCCTGATAGGTGTACACCTGAAATGTTAAGAACTGAAGCACAGCCAAAAGCTGAGTGACTGGTGCTGTGGCCCATAACTGCAAACAAAACCCCTCAACAAGATTTAAACCAGGCTCAAACTCATTAATGTGTCTGTAATTATTTCCAAAGCATTTAAGTCACTGAATCTCTGGCAGCTTTCTTGGACAACAGTGAAAGACTAATT
>JASGAT010393047.1:0-28011 GCA_030220025.1 Chelon auratus | reverse complement strand
GGAATAAATCGCTCCTCTAGGCCCCATCCCTTAGTCACAGTGATGTGAACTGACAGGCCACCAGATAAGGAGCAATTACCCAGAGTCATCTTGGCCAGGTAGCATAAGGCCTGGGCACACACTTCCATAGATGCGCTCACACACAGGTTGTTGTATTACTGCACACACTCAGATACCGTATCACCGCTGACACACGCTGCACACCGACGTGCAGATGACAAAAGCATAAACACACATTGACCCAGATGAGCTCTCTCACTTAACACATGCAATACACTTTGATTCATTCCCCTTTTTCCTCCTCCCTTGGCTAGAGGGAAAAAAGGTTCAGTCTCTGTCTTCCCTTTTTGTAAGCCCCAGGGAGAAAAGGCACTTAAGATAACATAGGCGCGACACATGTTGAACCGGAGCTGCTTCTGAGACGTGGGGAAACGCAGGCGCGGGGAAACAAGAGAGCGCTATTCAAACACAGATAAAATACCTCTTCTTGACTGGCAAATGACAAGCCCAGAGGCTGGAACTAGATTGGGACACTTTAGCGTTTCGTGTATTTACATTGCACTTCTCCCCGTTTGGCGGTGATGTATTTTTATTTTAGGGGAAGCCTGCACCATCTAAATCAGCTCTGATTTCATCTGCAGAAAAATCAAACCCCAAGGCAACGCATAGACTTGCAATAGATTCATGTCAGTTGAATTTGGCAAGGGATTGCATTTAATATTCAGAGCTTTTAATATGAATGTTTGATATGCTCTGCACAATTATACGAAAGGATAATATATTGTTTGATCCATTACGTCTAGTTACGTCCAAGTTTGAAGAGAAGTGTGAGAGTTCCAGCCATATTTATACATGGTTCAGTATTTTCATGCAGCTCATATGGGCTATATGTTCATTCCTCTCAAAGAATGGGCTTCATCCTTTGTGATTCTTTGCCAGGCCTTTACTGCAGCCGTCTTCAATCGCTGTTTGTTTACGGGTTCTTCTGCCTTTCGTTTTATCTTCAGCAACTTAACTGAATGCTTGATCTGGTTGAGATCATGTGACTGACTGGGCCTTTGCAGAAGATTCAACTTCTTTACCATGAAAAGGATCCTGAGATCATCCATCTCTGAAATGTAATAGCTTTCCTCTAATTTGCATGTGAATTATTCAAATTATTCAAATGAAATCGGCGCTTTAAGCCCATATACATTACAGATGATCAGCCATAACATTATGACCGGAGAAGTAAACACATCTTGTGACAATACAATGTTCTGCTGGTAAACTTTTGAACCTGGCATACATGTGGCTAAAGAGGGTCCCATATGGTCTAGCGGTTAGGATTCCTGGTTTTCACCCAGGCGGCCCGGGTTCGACTCCCGGTATGGGAACAGCTGTTTTTTCAATTACCCTACGGGAACCTCCCAAAAGGATCTATAAAGTTGTCTATCTAAATAACATTGACCATCTTGTGACAATCCAATGTTCTATTGGAAACTTTTGGACGTGGCATTCATGTGGATGTTACTTAGACATGTAGCACCCACCTAGACCAGACCAGGCACCCCCACCCCATAGCAATGACACCCCTTGATGGCAGCAGCCATCCCCAGCAGGATGCAGCCTGAGACAGGCACACACACAAAAAAACAGTTTAGGAACAACTAAAAAAAAACTTGAAAAATAGCACAACTAGATCCCAAACTGATCAAATATCTGTGGGATGATCCACAGAGGCCCCTCCCCTCAACCCATAGGACCCAAAGGCCCCCCACTAACAACATCCTGTTGCCAAACACCACAGGACTCCTTCAGAAGGCCCATGTCCATTGTCTGACAAGTCACAACTGTTTTGGAGGCACAAGGGAGATATACACAATATCAGGAAGGTGGTCATAATGTTGTGTCTGATCGGTATATAACTGCAGTATGTTTTGATAACATTATGTTTAGACTTGCAAGTCTGAACCTACAGTGTTTTAGCTGCAACCATATGGAATATGTAGGCTCTATCAGACCTTGCATTAACATCGGACCTGGACAATCTGATTGCAAGTGGCCAGCTTTTAGTGCCTGTCCTCGGACCTGGCATTAACAAATGCGTTTTCGGCCAACTCTCCAGGTCCGATCTCAGTTTCGTGCACTGTATGCGAATAAACTCCCAACATCCTTTGGGCCCAGTACAGGATTATAACAGCAGCTGGTCTCTAAAGGATCCCTACTATTTCAGAAGCATGAACAGTACTGATTTTTGGGTATATGTCATGACTTGGGCACACACGTTAAGTTGTAAAGTATTGATCCGCCCTGACATTAGTTGCAACTGGAAGTTTCCAAATGCACCGTAATCTCCGATAATAAAGGGAAATAAAACGCCACCAGTGAATGAGGAAATGCGCATCAATAATAAACTGCATGCCGACACGTCGCTTAATGACAGAATCACACACAGTATACTCATATTTAATAATTTCATTTGTTAATTCGTGTTCATATTTATTTAGTTATTAGTCATTCAGCAGCTACAAGGACAGAATATTTTATCCGTTACTAATGAACAGACATCACTTATGGTGCGTTTAGCTTTTCCCAGGCGATCGTTTATAATGGCGTGTCGTGTGTTTTTTTCTGAATGAATGAGACAAGATGCAAGAGCACCCCTGTTGCGTAGGAGGTTTTTAATGTGAGTCAGGATGCGCTGAGTGTTCACACTACCAAAGGAATGTCGTCAAATGGGGACAAACGTGAATCAGACCACCTCCAAATGCGGTCAGAGATAAGATGTCTCAAATGTGATCTCATTGTGTCGTGGTGGCGTTCACACCTGTCTTTGTGTAAATGACTAAAACCCGATGGCTTTATTCTGTACAATCTTCCAAGCAATTTTAAAGCCAACTTTTTTCAAAACCCTTTATATTTGACCACAGGAATGTGCTGTAGGATGTTATTGTTTGTTCAAATGCGACACGTGAAAGGAGAATTGCAGAGCGTTGATGTCATTAAAGGAATCAACAGCATGGATGCCCTAGACCTTTTACACAGAGGATGCAGAGAAGTTGAGCTCACACAGAGTGATTAATTACAGCAAAAAAAAAGAGATTTTTTTTTTTTTTCTAAATTATGAGTGAGGCTCATTAAATGAAGCCTTACAGGCTTGGAACATCTGCAGTCTCTGTGAAAGACTCACTCACTGACAGAGAAACAGTTCAGACAAACATCCACCAAAAGTGAGAGGAATCGTACCGTAGGGCGATATGTCGTCAGAAATGGCAAACATAAACATTCTTTTTTATTTTATTTTTTTTTAATCTGTCACTTTTATGCATTCTGCGAACTACATTTAAATCCGATGAGATCAAAAAGTTTGCAAAGAAAATCTCAACAGCAGATGATTTGATGGTTGATGATGTGCGGATGGATAAGGGTCATGTATTTCAACCACATGTAGGGATTTGTGTTCACCCTAATCTGAAGAAATGTCAAACAATATGCTCCTGTCAGTGCTGGATAAGACGCCGTGTTTGTTAGAAATCAGCGGATTTGATTTCTTCAACATATGTCCCGACGGTGTCGTCTCGATAAAGATACTATAGACTATAGACTTCAAGACCAAACAGTAGGGAAGTCCTAATTGAGTTTTCGATCCGATCTTGAATAAACAAAATTTCCTCTGCTTTTCTTATCTTACATATATTCTCCTAGATCACCTGTTCCCCCGTGCAGCTGTATTAAGTACAATAAATAGGGCTGTCAGAGTGATAATAACGCTTAACCCAAACTCCTGTTGTGGATAGAGATGGGATATAAGGCTCTTTGAAGGGAGCCAGATCTTGTGGATCCGTTCAAAAGACTGGCTCATTTTGAAATTTATGTATTTTTAAGATGCCAGCCAGGGGGTACGTCATTTTATCTGGGAAATGATCACTGGGAGGAATGATAGGATGGTATCTGAATTAGAATTATTCAAACTTAGACATCCCATCAGTATATATTCTATTGGTGGGCCAACTGAGTTTGAATTATTCTGAAATATTAATTCTTTATAGATAGGTATATCCAAAAGGGTTCAAAAAAGGCAACTGGACTTGTAGAGTTTTTTAAGAAGACATTTCACCACTCATCCGAGTAGCTTCTTCAGTTCTAGGGGACTGGTAGGAAGTCTGAGGTTTGAAGATGAACTCCTACTGAAACTTGCTTGTTATGTTAACGACCAGAAACCGGGAAGGACGGGGACAAAAACAGTCCCCCCTCAATGACAGGTAAGTACCAAACCGTTAATGGAAACTAACTGCACCGGTTTCTGGTTGTTAACACAAGTCCAGTTGCCTTTTTTGAACGCTTTTTGGATATACCCTGATAAACCTGGGTGACTGAGAACCTTCACAGACTTATAGATAGGTACTTTATTTATCCTGTGGGAAATTCGGTAAAGACCTTTGTGTTGACTGGGAATTGAAACTGTACCGACTGCTATACTCACCATTATACCGCTACAGTATTTTGGCAAACATCACCCTTTGCTTTTCCGTTTTCATCATCACAAAAGTACATCTGCACGTTTGCAGTTTGCAAATGCGACTCGGTTCCCTTCGTCCGTTCAGTAGATTCGGTTCACATCTCTAGTTGTATAGTTTAGGTAGAGTTATGACTGATGCGTAGTGTTGAGAGGTTAGCTTGTACCTTGGCTTCAGAAGCTCCATCAGACAACAAATTACAGAAATGGACATACATAAACGCCATAAGCATTTCTCTCCTTTTCGACGGAGTGTTCAGTGTTTGTTGTTGTTTCAGTGCAGCCTTTGTCTGAGTGTACTCATGTGTTCTGTTTTTTGTATGTGGCGAATTAAGTTGTTAGAATAAAATCAGGATTTCCTTCTACCCCATCCACTTTGCACAATTTACAAATTGCTTTCTGACTAGCTTCATTTTCCAGAGTAAAGTACTTCCACAGAACAGAAATGTTTAGTCACATGCTTTTGATTGATGTTGTTGTTGTTCTATTTTTTTCCAACTGCCCTTAAAACTGGCGGCCATTGTGATGGTATAGGGATGTGGTTTGGTTTAAAACAAATGCCTACAAAAGAGCCGATCTGATCATTTTAAGAACGCCTTGCCCTGTTCAGACTGCGCATTAACATCCGACCCGGGCAATCTGAACACAAGTGGCCAGCCTTGAGTGCCTATGTTCAGACTTGGCGTCAACAAATGCATCTCCTGCACCAATCAAGATTCCTACTAGCAGTGTTGTGCAAGTTCACACTAGACAAGAGCTAGTTCAAAGTTCAGTTCGCACAGATAAAAGTGAAGTAGTTCAAGTTCATAGTTTGCATTTTTTAAGTTTTTATTTTTTTATTTTTAATGAGCAGCCATTCTTGTTCAGTAGAATCTGAATTGCCCATCTATCCCCAGCCCTTCATATTTTTTCCGCCAAGATCTGTACCGCTTGTTTGAATAACCATTGACTGTATAGACTAGGAAATAACTCAACTGTTTGTGTGGATCAGTTGCTTCTGCGGTGCCGGAGGCGGCTTCTCTTCTCAGCTGCACCAGTCATGCCATATGCCGTAAATCGCACGCTAGCTGGCAGCTGTCATAAAACTTTTTTTTCCCCCTTTTTTTTCCTGAATGGAGGTGGACATCCATATACTCCAGACTGAGCGAAACTCACGTCTGCGCTCACGGTTGGAAAAATTATGCGTTATGAGTTCACAGTTCACAAAAATACGAACGCGTGCATGAATGCCGTTCATGCGCAACACTGCCTACCAAACAGTCAAACAGTCAACTAAAAAGGATGCGACACAGGTGCTTTGATACAGAGGAGCACCGGTTACAAACACTTAACTAACCAACCAACCTGTGTTGCGTCTTTTGTCTTGTCACAAACTTAACTCTCAGTTCTTCAGATGTTACAGGAATAGAGGATGCAGCTGTCACCTGTGCTGGCGGTTTGAGGTTGCTTTTAGGGCCACCAGGTGTACTATAAATAAAAGACGGCGCATGTACACAACAAGGAAAGTCAATATTCTCTTGACAGCAGTCAAACTGCGTGTGCAGTGTGAAGTCAGCGTGCACATTTCTTTTTAAGTTGTCTGCGATTTGATGTCATACATGATGAATACAGTATGTTTACTTAAGTGTCCCCCCCTCCCTCCTGCTGCTACTGATCTCATTCCTTCACCACTTCTTATGTTTCCTTTAAAACACTATGTAACTGGGAACGGCTGAACAAGTTCAAAGCATGTATCGGACCATGTTTCGGCCCGTTGACACATGAGGCGATGCTGTGGAGACGGTGTAGCCCCCCGGGCCACACACACAGACGTCAGGCCGGGGTTGAGAACAGTAAATAGCAACGCCATTATTTAACAGACTGCAGAGTCAAACGCCGCTGCAGTGTGTGACCTTTACATTGCTGGAGGGCTAACACAGAGATGAAAAGCGAGCAAAGGAGGCGGAGGAAAAGGAAATTGGGGGAGCAGACACCCAGATGAGCGCGCACACACACCCACGCACAGGCGCGTTTCGAAAAATGAGGCGCTCATGTGTGAGGATCTAACGTCGTTATTGGTGATGCAGAAGATACTCAACGCACGGTCGCGCGCGCACTCGCCGAGCGCCCTGGTCACGCTGTGTGAGCACCATGCACGAAATGGTGTGTGCGAGTGCATGTGTGCGTGCTTGCGGTAAATCAGCCAATTCTGCAGTGAAAGTGACTGTCAGACCCGACTACTGCACGGATGTGCTGATAGAGAGGTTTTAGAGCAGCAGACTACAGCCTAAGGCCTAGAAGAACTCGGGAAACGGGAGTAGGGGCTGGGGAGTGGGGTGGGGTGGGGGGCAAACAGTGGAAAGGAGGAGAAGCAACAGAGATAAAGAAAACAGGAATGCGGCAGAAAATAAACAAGGTTATAGAAATGGGGAGGGAGGGAACGAACAAGGGATTTGAGTAAGGTGGGAACCAAGGTCAGGCCAGTGAAGCAGAAAGAGATAGGTGGGTGAAAAAGGAAGGAAAGGAGGGACGGAAAGAGTGAGTGACAATGAAAGAGAGAGAGAGAGAGGAAGGATAGAAGGGAGGGCTGGGGGGAGGAATCGGAGAGTGAGACCTTTGCATGATAATTCGTTCATTAGGAAAGACCTTGACCAAGAATTTTCTCTCAGCATCCTGATCTCCTGACTTCTTTTTCTCAGCCCCTCCACCCATCGTGCCCNCACACACACACACACACACACACACACACACACACACACACACACACTTTGCTTAGTTTTCCCTTTTTCTCCCTGTCAACGTCACCGTTCTCTCATTATAGAATACCTACTCAGCAACTCTAAGACGTGGAGGCAGAGTGAGAGAGAAAGAGAAAAAGAGATATGGGGAGAGAGAGTGGGAGAGAGATGGAGGGAGGGAGAGAGACTGTGACAGCCAACCACCATGTGACTCCTCTCTGTTCTGCCTTTCACCTTCATCTACAAGCCTACTGTGCTTTCGCATCGAGTACCCTCGTCTCAGCTGGGGGTTTTAAGTGCCTGAACTTAAACAAGATAAATTTTATAATTTCAGTGTAAGAAATCAGTGTGGAGAAAAGGTTTTTCTTATTTTATTTTTTTTTTAAACAGGCATGCACTTTGGCAAACACATCCGAAATCAATAAAGGGGAAGCTTTGGACACTGCATGCAAAAGCTCAAGGCTCCTCTAGAGTCATGAAGTCAAAAAAATATGCTCTGAGTTAATAACTTTATTTTTACAAAAAGTCCAACTATTTAAGTGAGCAGCCCGACCACACAGCAGTTATTAAGGAAATGTTGGCAGTTCCATTTGAGAAACTGAAATAGCAGAGTTAGATTTTAAATATCAAACTCAATCTGGTGCTAATAGGATGTTGTGTAGTATTATCTTTGAAGCAACAAAACAATACCAAATTAGCAACTCAAATATTGTTAAACTGTTAAATCACACAGAAAGTGATGATGTCTACATGTCATGTACAGCATGGGGCAGTACAATGCGTCTAAGGCCACTATTTGGTTGCCTTGCTAGCAACACTAACTGTTTGTTATCAGTGGACAATGCAACTGTCACTGAATGCTAAAGAAAACCTCTCCGCCTTTCACCGGGAGCTGGAATATGATTGATATTGCTCTGCTGATGGTGCTATTTACAGAGGTGCACCAGCCAGCAGCAGAAGAAGCGGCAGTGGAATATTACCCATTGTTCCGTATGGAATTGTTTGGATGTTATCGCTCTGCACCAAGGGCAGCGGAGAGGCGGAGAGGTGCAGCGGAGCAGGTGAAAAAAAACAAATGTATGGCAAAAACAAAAGAAGATAGACTCCGGATGATGGAATAAATGCAAAACTACAGGTGTTGCCAGCAACCTCTGCAGAAGCCATTTCACATCAGGACTGCTCTGGTGGAAAAGCAGAGAGTCTGAGTCAAGGCTTTGCAGTCACAAAGGACAGAATTTGAATCTGCATCAGTAAACATTAAACCCGAATGCTTAAAGTAGCTCCTTACTGGATAAGTTAGGAGAAGTAGGTGTTGGGTAAATCCTAACTTTAGGGCTCCTAAACCTCCTTAAATTTAGGATTTACCATTGTATGCAAACATCTTGGAAATCCAGCATTATTAACAACATTTTGATTTTTGGATTATGTTATGTATTATGTAGTCAGAACAATCTAATAACACAACCTATGGAAATGGCGAGCAATTGCTGTGCAGACTAAAACCTACGTTGTTGCACCTGAGAATAATTTTATATTTCCAGAAACAGTGCGAACTGCAGCACAAATACTTCAACCTAGAGTGTTGCAAAATTGGACCTGGTTGCCAGCATTCATTCTTGAGGCATTGCACTTTCATGGTCACCCCTAGGAAAAACCTTACACCCACAAAGAGTGGATGTAATAGGCCATTCTGGGGAGTAAGCAGATTTAATATTCCTCTGAACACTGTAGAAAAAAAAAAAAACAGTTTAGGGAAAAACAACTGGAAGCCTTGGGGGAGAATTCAAGAAAAAAACAAGCAGCTTGTGCACAACTCTCTTAACTGTAAAGAGCTCAGGGGAAAGAAGGGCTCAAACTGGGTTGAAGTCAACTGAAGAACAAACCAACATGTTGCTACGGATTTCTGGGCCTCTTCATACCTTGCATTAGGATCTGATCTGGGCAATCTGGTCTCTTAAAAAACAGGTGTGAACACCCCCAGGACGCATTGAGATCACATTCGAGAGATCCGATCTCTGGCCACGTTAGGTGGTCTAGGACACATGTGTCCGTATTCCTGTGGTGTGGATGCAATGAGTCAGATTAAAGACCACCTATACTCAACAAACAAACACATGACCGCTACCGTAATTATCACCTGAAATAGCACTAGCGTATTATAACAAAATATTGGAGAAATGAACGAGTTTCGCGGCAGATAATGTTATTTAGAGGCTGCGTTTCGGTGCCCCATTCACTCCCACTATATGGCTATACGCGAATCTAAATATCGTCCGAATGACTCCAGATGACACCAAAGTTATATGGGTGAGTAAACGATCATATTTTATGCCAGAAATAAGGTCCAGGTTGTAAAACACAGTAGTTCCCATTTAAGCATTCCATCAATCATCAACAGTGCGTATGGAAACTTCCGGGGTTAGAGTTATAACATTAGGGCTGAGATCAATAAATAATAACTCAACATATATGCCAAATTCATGATGCACATGCGTAAAACAGAGATGTTCTTGGTTCTGAAGCAGCAGTAGAGAGCCACTGGAGACAGTAGCTGTTCTTCTACTACTCCCCAGATGATGTTGGCGTTTATTTGCATACAGAGCGCGGAACTGAGATTGGATCGCATGTTAATGCCAGGTCTGAAAACACGTACCTAAAGTTGGTCACTTGCAATCAGGTTGCCCAAATCGGATCTTAAGGCAAGCTCTGAACAGACCCTCTGTAATCAGAACTTCTGACACTGATCAGGTCTTATGCCACTCCTGCAAGATAAGGAGATGTTATTGGATTTAAAATAAAAGAAATACAAGAAAAACATGTCTAAAGGAACTGAAAAAACTATGATTATTATGACAATATCGTCAGTTAAAGGTGGCAATGGTACACTACCGATGCCGTCACCGGCAACGAGAAAGAGTTAGTTTGTCCTTGAGGTTTTTTTTTTTCCTTTCATTAGAGTGACCCAACGCGCAATAAGAAAAATTATAAATGTGAAATGATCTCAAGAACCAGGGATTATAGAGCAGACTTTTGTGTAGCTGAATGATCCTGATGCATATTCTCTTGACTTCTAGCTTTCCGATTTGATATTGTTCTTTAATATCTGTTCAATGCACAGGTGTACCTTTATAGTATAATTTACCTCCCTGTAAATGTCAGGTCATAATATAATGGTCTATCTTCACGCATCATATTGGAGGCTTTCAATTTTCCGTCCCTTGCTGCGTCGAAATGCCAAGGCTTCTGGTTTCAAAATCCTAATCTCTTTTTCTTTGGTATGGATTTATAATAAGCTTCGAGGACTCCAGTTGCCTTTCTTTTTTTACCTGGCGTGGTGGATTGTGTGGTCCGCTCCGTGGCTATTTGTGTGTGAATGGAGTGTGTTTGTTTTTGCGGCTGCTCTCTGGTGAGATTATTTGTGTGCTAACTGTCTTTTTCTACAGCCCCTCCTACACTCTTTTGCTGTGATAAATAGCATGACCTTGGCTAACTTGCTTCGTTAAAAGGACACAGTGGAAAAGTAGATGTAACAAGGGAGTCACTGTTTTATTTTATCCAAGCTGTATTGCGCAGGATCAGACAGCAGAAAGGAGGCTATTGTCATCAGCAGCAATGAAGCTGGTGAAAGATTTTCACTTTTTTTATTTATTTTTTTGCTGGCTTAACTACATTTAAACTTCTCCGGGGAAATTCCATTTTCACGCTGCAATGCTGAGACACGGCATACCGCTCTGAGGTGTCCATCGTCGGGCGTGGATCAATATAGCTTATAATAGATCTGTTTGGGTATGTTTCACACTGCAGTCTGTTCTCATCTTGATTCTAACTCAAACAGCTTAACACGAGTGCAGATATTGTTTACTGGGAGAAAACAACGCTCAGACATTTCTAATTCGCTGCTGCTGCAGATGCCTTCCAGGAGTTAACGATTTTACCATTTCATGATGTACTCAACAAAACTGTGGGCAAAGACCAAAGTCTTTAAAACTGTTTAGGGCTGGAATCTCAGGTTATGAAAAAAGTCAAATGAAAACTGAAACTGACCCTTCAAATTTCAATACTTCCTGGTGAAAAATGTTGTATTGAGCTGCGGTGAACTTGAGTCCAGCTTTGCCTCCATGCACAGGGTGAAAGGGAGTAGGCATGGTTCAGTTCTAGGGTTGTATAGACTAGTCAACTAGACGGTTTGTTAACTTCAGTCCTGTACCATGACCCTTAGTAGGTAGAACTGAACCTTGCCTCCTTCGTTTCACACTCATCTGAAAAGGCATCCGCTAATGATCCCAGAGAAACGGACCAAATCCTCTCTTCAACAGTCAATTTACAACTTCACCAAACGGCCTGCAGTAACACCCTGCACATCAACAATTTGCTGGTGAATTTCTTTAGCTGCAGTACACGGAGAAGACTTCAGGGAAATGCCGATTTACACTATCCCATCTTACAACACGCTGTGGAGTACTATTGAATGCTATTGATGGTGCTGAGTTGCTGCATGTTTTTATACAGACTATACATATCTGCAGCGCACAGTATGTAGCACATGAGCTGTCTGTTCTCAGCGTATGTATTCAGGTCAAGAATATAGATTTCACTGATGCAAAGCATTACTTTCTACTGTGTTTCTTATTAGTGACGTCTTCAGCGACTAGTCGGCGTCGACTTTACTTTCATCACGTAACAGTTGACTTTTGAAAATCCGAACTTGCGCAGGAGACAGAGAGGGATTCTCCAAAGACTGATGGGTATTTGGTTGGAACAGTCATCGGTTTAATCTGAAATCTGCAGGAGTGTGATTTGAGTTAGATATATCCTGAGAAAGAAAAAAAAATCCAAAAAGTCATAGCTAACCAACCCCCAGGCTACCTCAGAGCTAAGAGCTGTGTTTCCATGGTAACAATCAAGATCCCTGCTGACAATCAACAGTCAACACAAAACAACCCACAAAAGAAGCTTATGGTTTGACAGCAGTGCTATGAAGTGGGCATTGATTGAATTTTAGAGTTCAATACAACCTTGTAAATAATATATATATATATCGGGTAAAATGTTACTGTTACAGATAGAGCAAGTTTTCTGCTGAAGTGATGAAGTGAACAGAGCTAAGCTGTATGAGGCTGTAACAATGTTGGCAAGTCTTTTACTTTGATGCCATAATTTAACTAAATTAAATTTAATGTAGTCCTAGGAATTTAACAGCATGAGCAGTGAAGACATAAAGTTACAAATGAATCCCTCCCTCCCCCAAAAGGGTTGTCCTCAGCCACTGTGATTTTTTTTTTTTTTTTTTGCATAAAATGTTTTATTGATTGTGACCTGGGCTTATTTTAAGTGAACTGCATAAATATGTGATGACCCTGTCTGGTTCTGCCTCATCCCGCGCAGCAAAGCAAGGACTGAGGAGCTGTTTACTTTTCCAGCCACAACCAGGATCCCAGAGGAGAAAATGTGAGAAAAGGGGTGACAAATAGAGAAGAAGTGGAAAGGATAAACGTGAGATCAAAATACGCCGGATGCATGCATTATGGCAAATGCGTTTAGGGAGCTGCAGAAAACCTTTAGCATTCATGTAGTCATGTCACACGCTGCATCGACTACATGAATGCAGGTGTAGGAGCCGCCTGATTGAGATGGCTCCTTACATTTAAAGGTAGCCATCACAAGTGCATGCTGAGCCCTGGTCTTTACCCTGACCTCAAACCTAATTCTGACTTGAACCCTTAAACCAAAGTCTCATTGTCAAGGTCTAATGCTCAAGTTGGTCGTCTCAAAAAAAAAAAAAACATACGCACACACACAACAGACAGGCATATTCGGCAGAGCGCTTCGACCTTGTTAGGTTTATTTCCGCGTGTGTGTGCGCGCGTGCCTCTGTTTAATGCTTAT
Source organism: Chelon auratus (assembly GCA_030220025.1). Lineage (NCBI taxonomy): Eukaryota > Metazoa > Chordata > Actinopteri > Mugiliformes > Mugilidae > Chelon > Chelon auratus. The sequence goes on along the minus strand of JASGAT010393047.1, from coordinate 14,910 downwards.
ACAGGTTTCCAGGCAGACTCCAGGTCTCTGAAAATCCTCATTTAGCTGCGTAAGCAACTCTTTATTCCTACCGTATTAAAATTATATGTAATGATGGATGGACCTTTTAATAGATGGAGCCCCTGGGCTCTTACACCACGCGTGTGTGGGTCTGCTACGTGAGGGCTTCACCGTGTTTATGAGCCTGATTGTGTGTGTGTGTCGGGAGAGAGAGGGGTCAAAGTCAGAGTGGGCTTCCTGTCACTTTAGTGAGGAGCATAATGCATGATGGGAGAGGGAGGGCCAGGGAGAGAGGGAAAAGGCGATGTGAATGTAATACTGACCTTATATTAACAGTTCTTAGGAAACACACTTAACATTTATTATTGTGTAGAGACTAATGTACATACATCAATGTGTGCACAGCCAGACACAAAGGTATTTACGCATTGCCACTATTACACACAGCATGCTCAAGTACCAATCCTCTCTCTCTCTCACACACACACACACACACACACACTGGTTTCCAAAACCCACATGCCTTTGGATGTAGAGTGCTGAGAGGAGAATTGCCAGCGGCAAGAGTTGTCCTATCTAATAACACCCTAAAATGGAGAGAACAGGGAGTGAAGCAAAAAGAGGAGAAGGAAAAAAAAAAGAGCGCAAAGTGCTGAATATGTATTTTGATCAGAGTGCGGCTGGTCAGGCAAGCCGGCGTGACGGCAAAACATGCATGGACGCCCGCACACGCCTGCATCGACATTGCATGTTCATACACCCAAAAAAAGATATACATGGGCACACACAATGTCAGGCTGAAGGAATTGAGGCCTGTTTTGATCTGGGCTGTGAGCAGTCTTTGTTCAGAGCTCTAGGGGATATGCAAACACAGAAATATAGGCTGATCTCCGAGCCGGAGCAAACACACCCGTACAGCTATATCACACGGAATACGCACTTGCGTGAATCATTCCCACACACCACAATACAAGTTCCTCACATCTCGGCATTCGTATTAAAAACGCACCCGGACCATTGGTCTAAAACATCCATTAAACGCCTCAACTTAATGTGTTTGCAAACTAGAGAAAAATTAAAAAAATATTCACTGAACAATTCCCTTATAGCAAAAACAAGTCACGTTGAGCCGTTGCGCTAGATGAGTAACGTGCGTGGAGGCTATTTTTCTGTACAGAAGATGCTGATGAATATTCTAACAATCACAACAAGAAACACCACGGATTGTTTGGCTCTGTGTTCTGTGTCAACACAGTTTGCAATCTGTGCTATCCTGCATATATTTCTCATCTTGCATCCAAGCAACTAATTAGTGAGCAATGGTGCTGATTCCTCTCCGTTATTACTGCGTACTGTACACTTCTGACTTCCACCAAAATCCGTATCTTTCACATTAGTTGGGTCCATTGACCCACAGACATTCGGGACAGTGACTGATTTTGTTCATGCTCCGAAAATGGGTGAATCAATGAATTCACTGGCACACTGCAATGCAGTGGTGTCCTCATCCTCTGGTCAGTTTTTGTAAAAAAATTGTTCTTTTCTTAACCTTAACCACGTTTCACAGAATACCTTTGACCTGAAATAATATAGTTATCTGTTACTCAGAATTTGCCCCATAGCAATGACACTCCTTGATGGCAGCAGCCATCCCCAGCAGGATGCAGCCTGACACAGGCACACACATAAAAACTGTTTAGGAACAACTAAAAAAAACATGAAAAACAGCACAAGGTGTTGACCTGGCCTCTAAATTCACTAGATCCCAAACTGATCAAGTATCTGTGGGATGATCCTCAGAAGCCCCTCCTCTCTACCTATAGGACCCAAAGGCCCCCACTAACAACATTCTGATACCAGACACCACAGGACACCCTCAGAAGGCCCATGTCCATTCTCTGATGAGTCACAACTGATTTGGAGACCTACACAATATTAGGAAGGTGGTCATAATGTTATGCCTGATTGGTCATGCCCCAGTAAAGATACAAACCAGTCTAATAACCTTGTATTTTTCGGATGCATAAACTCAACATTGCTGTCTCGCATGTAGCACGTTGTCTTGTTGATTGCATTATGTTTCAATGGTACGCAATACCTCCCGTCTGTCAGTCTGCTACTTTGATCCAGCTATCGGATAGATTGCTATAGAATTCGGTACACCCATTGCTCCAATGGGATTAATGCCGATGACTAAAAAGACCTTACGACTTATTCGTGCATTTGTACTTTGGTTTTAAATCAGCAGCAGAATGCTAGCTTTAGATAATTGCTGCTAACATTCTGCTGTTAGTGTTGCACACACACTCTGTGGCAAAATGTCCCCACAACAGCAGTGGTCCATGAAAAACTGGCCGCCAAAACTTAATAAACACACACACACACACACACACACACACACACACACGCACACACACACACACATCCCCACCACCACCACCTTTCCAACTTCTGTGCGGTGGTGTGTGTAACCACTATCTGTAACTTTCTGAAATCCACAATCCAACAATCACAGCAACTTCACACTGTGACTAGCCAGCTGCGTGATATTGAAAGAGGAGCGAAGCTTTGTAGTTCTTTCTCTAGCTCTCGCTTTTTTTCATACGTTTCTGAACTATTTGTGGCACCTTTCAAGTGTACAGTCCAATGCAGAGCTATCAGTGTCTCCCTGGAGAGAATGTCTGAAAATGTGAGCAGTATCCACCCCTCTTCTCTATGAAATCAGTTTTTTCTTTGACTATCTATGAACAACCAGTAAAACAAACATTGATTGCAAACGTGGTCAGACAGCATGACCACTTCTATAGTGTCTACAGAAGACAGACAGCTGCTGTGATATAAATAGTGCCTAACAGGCAATAGTTAGCAATTGCTATCATGTATTCAATATGTAAAAAAAAAACCCATGATGTGTTATGAAACAGATTGTAATACAAGTTATTTAGGAACATCTGTTTTTGTTCAGAAGAAGAGATTGTTCAAGCAGTGTTGTTAAATGGCTATGTTAACTTTTTTTTTCTTTTAACTTAACCATGGACTACATTATAAAAGACGGATGCTGGCACTGGGTTTGAAAAGTATAAACCAACGTGGAAGTGGTTTAAACTCCAATGCTGATACCAAACTAAGCGCCTTTGGCCTCAGTGGATTCCTATTCAAAAGAAAAAAAAATGGCAAAGTTTCTCTTGTGCTAATGACCTTTTTGAAGACAAGTCCATAGTTAATTAGATGTTTGGCCTCAAAATCTGGTGTCTCGCTGTCCTCAGGTCTTCATTCAAATCCACTCCTTGCTCGTGCGAATATGGCCACTTTCAGTTCAGAATAAAACACCAAGACAGAGCTTGGAGAAATGGTCGTCCACAAACCAATGGGATACATCCATCTTTTATGTACAGTCTATAAAAAGAACATACAGAACATATTTTTGTGACTGTTAAGCTGACTTAGTTCCTCACTACAACTGAAAGCCTGAAGCTTTCAAGATTGGATCAGTGGATCAGGCTTGTTCAAGTATCTGTGGGATGCACTGGATCAGTTTGGGATCTGGGGAATTTGAAAACCCAGATCAACACCCTTGTGCTGTTTTTCATGTTTTTTTGAGTTGTTCCTAAAGCATTTTTGTGTATGTGTCTGTGTCAGGCTGCATCCAAGGAGTGTCATTGCTATGGGGTGGGGGTGCCTGGTCTGGTCTAGGTGGGTGCTATATGTCTAAGTAACATCCACATGAATGTCAGGTCCAAAAGTTTCCAATAGAACATTGGATTGTCACAAGATGGTCAATGTTATTTAGATAGACAACTTTATTGATCCTTTTGGGAGGTTCCCGCAGGGAAATTGACAAAACAGTTGTTCCCATACCGGGAGTCGAACCCGGGCCGCCTGGGTGAAAACCAGGAATCCTAACCGCTAGACCATATGGGACCTTCTTTGCTCCTTCTGTCAGTGGTCATCAGTATATGTTTTAAATGTGAGGTGGTGAAGCCACATGGTATCATGTGGAAGAAGTTCTCACACCATCTGTGAAGACCATTTGACAGCTACACCACTCATAGTTAGGCCTCTGCGTCAGTTTGACGCTGTAGCTATGGCGACAGCCCAGACCCTATGAAGACCCTAACACTGTAGCCTGACGTGCACTTAACAGAAATGTTACTACGCACTGCGGTGATGCAGACTGCAAGAGCTGTAATTGGTCCACTTGATAGTAGCATATTTACTCTTTAGTATTTCCTGCTGCTTCACCATCTCTGCAATTTTCGAATTGATTTTGGATCAATGAAGACAGAACATATCGAGGAAAGGTTGATTGAGGAGGTTCGGAGATACCAACATTTATATGACTCGACCTGGCAAACAAGATACAGCAGCTACTGCTAGCATTTGGGTGGCGTTTTTACAGAGCGACCCAGACTGATGAGCGTAATAGAATAATGGCTCACAGCGTCAGCTGCGTGCATAGGTTACGGCTTCTATGTCCCGCAGTACCTTAAATGAGCCTTAAGGCTTCAATTCTCATCCCATCTTCCAATGAGTACCAGTGTGTCTTCAGTGTTGTGAATTACTTTGACACAAAATATTGCATGTTGGTAAATCACACACTGAAGCTCAAGTTGAGTTGACCTGTGATTTGTGTGTAGGTATCACACTGCTTAAGGCAGCGATCTTGACACTTGTGAATATTTGTAACTAGAACGTTGTGTAACAGTGCAGTGTTTCTGTTTGGGTCAGAAGCTATTTCTTTTATTTATTTTTTAGGTTACTTTTCTGTTGTTTTATGTCTAGACTTTGGCTTCTGTTCCTCCATAAATCTGTAGTTTAATGTCTTTAGTATTGATTGGTGAAGTTCTGTGCCTTTCGGTTTGATGCTTAGTCAATGCTCAACCCTGAATGGATCGACAGCTCTGAGCTTGAAATTCTCACCGTAGCTTATCCTTGGAAGCAAGCAAGAGTGGGGATCAAACTGGTAAATTGAAGCTAAGACTCGTATAAACTGAGCCAGATATGAAAAGCTGAGTCTGACAACCTGAGACGGGTTTCAATAGATGAACCAAAGAATTGATCAGCCACTCAGAACATAGTCAATAGAAGAATTTAGAAAAATTATCAATAGATTAGTTGACCTAGGAAAACAAATATCTTACTTCATTACATTAATTTATTAAGGAAAAGGTTTCAACATTTGTGACTGGTTACTGGTTTAACAGACATAGGTGACGCTGCTGGTCGGATGGTGCATGGCTTTGAATGTTGCTGCTGCAAGAATCTGGTAATATCGCCTCCTTTTGTAAAGGATGATCCAATGTATCATAGGTGAAAGGAGACCTGAAAGGAAGCACCCGAGCACTTTTAAATTAAGAGAATGTGATCAGCTGTAATCATGGCTGTCACTTGGACACTTTAGTGTAATTTTTAGTCAGTCAGACAAAACTTTACTCCGATATGTTTCGGTGCCCCAGTCACTTCCACTATACGGATATACGAAGATCTAAATATCTCCCGAAGGACTACAAATTACACAAAACTTACATGGGTGAGTTACAATCGTATTTTATGCGGGAAATAAGGTTCAGGTTGTAAAAAACAGTAGTTCCCCTTTAATGGAAATTTTTTAGACCTACCATTAATATACCTTGAAACTGTACCTTATTTTTCAAGTTTTTTATTACTCTTATCAACACTTCAGCTTCTCAGAAAACTCACATCAACAGTAAACGCCTGGTAAATTATTTTGGTGTTGTCAAAAGAACCATCTGACAGGACTTTGAACCCGATCTTGCCCTTCAAAAGACTTGTGACGTTTATCAGCTGTTCAGTTGTTTCAAACATAGACTGTGCAATAAGGTTTCAGTTTCCTTTCTTCTTCTGCTGCTTGTTTTGGGATTTTTTGGGTGCAGTTTTGAAGCTACAGGGCAAATTACTGGAAATAATTTAATATTATCCGAACTAGATTCTGCTCATGGTCCCAAGGTCATAATAGAGTGCGTTGACCAAGTTTAAAAAGAAAAAAAAAAACCGAATTGACATTAAAAATAATTCGTGTTGACACGTTATTTTTACAGCCATAATATCTACGTTGTGTTGCACGGTGTTGCAGTATAGGTTTTTTTACAAAAGTTATGTTGTTATCTAAGATCATACTTTTTGGATAACTCACCTTCAGGATTAAATAATGCAGCGGTATGTTTGTTTGATCCTTTCTCTTTACTCATGTGTGCAGAAGAAAGGAGGTGCTAAAACTGTAGCATGCACTGTGGATTACCTGGAGCTGTCGGGGACCAACAGATTCCCATATTACTTATTACAATATTACAATAGTGTAATGTCCACAGCATCACTTGCAGCAAAAAAAGAGAGCCTTCAACTGGCTATAATATCAACACCCCATTATCTACAAGTCATCGTCTTTATTTTATTTTTATTTTTTTCATTTTCATTTTTTCACCTAATTTGCTATAAATGAGCACCTGTGAGAACAATAATCTGCATCTTGACCAGTGGCTATGAATTAAAAATAGTTACTGGTTGAATTCTTGTTGGGTTATTCAATTGTGACGCCTCAGCAGACCCCACAGTGACTAATGCACAACACCAGCACAAGCTAATAATTCATTCATTCATTCATTTTCTGTAACCACGTGTCTGTTTGGTCCCGAAATCTTTCTGCTGCATGACGGCAATACCAAACATACAATTATAAAGGAGTATTGACAAGAAGTCCTGAACAATTGATGTGGCCCCCACAAAGCCCTGATCTCAGCCTCAGTGTACAGAAAAAACTGTGGCAAGTGGTTCATGAACCTTGGAACATCCTCCTCGACAAATACCTTGGAAACCTGTTTGCCACGTGCATGTTCATCTTGGAGAGTTGGCGTTCTTTTAAAGGGAAAGTGTGTTTTCTCCAAATATTGATTTGATTTAGGTTTTAGCTTCCTTTATGGGAAGGCAATTGGACTAAAAGCTATAAACCACATTGCCTTTGAAAGCGTCCTCACTTTACTTAGATTTTGATTCATCACTAAGTGCGCTCCACTCGAAAAAGCTGTAATCTGTGGGTGATGTCTGAGCCTTTCAACTAAAACATGAGGAAGGGGTGATGTTCAAATAGTGATTAGAGGATAGAATGAATGGTTTTATACAAGATAACATTCTGGCCATAATGGGCACCATTCACTCTGCACAAACACACCATGGTAAATGGGATGTTAAATGTTCAAAAGGTATGTTGGGTCTCTTCCCTCGAGTCATTTACAATATTTCATGGCTCATCATGTGGCAATACCACTTTACTATGCTAACGCCTACAGGAACACTTGCAGTGTGTTTGAATTTGTGTGCAAGGAGCAAGGATAGAAGACCGCATTGAAGAAATGCATGAATGTGCAAATGATGTATGGGTCGGCTTTGGCACAGTGTGTGTCTGTGACATGGAAAGCAAGAGATGAGAGGCTGAGGGGGATGCATGTTTCGTTTCTGGCTAAGTATCTCTGCCTTTAGGGGGATTCCCTTGGTAGTACCCCTTGTTAAAGCCCTGAGGCTACATTACACACACACACACACACCATAAAAGGCTCAGAAATCCAAACATACAGACCCAAAAAATCTAAGGCATGTAAACATATTTTTACTACTTGTCTTATTCAGTTTCAGTTTTAAAAACGATAACTCAAAAGGGGCCAAAAGCAAAAACGATTAGTATTTTCAATGAATTACCTACTGCGCATCAACAATGTGACAGGTAGTGTCAAACTTGGCTTCCGTTGACAGCTGACCTTTGTGACAGCTGATACACACACAAAAGGGTTTCAAAATGCTGACTTGAATGTAGCTGTTTGGGACAGAAGTGGCGCAGTGGTTGACACTGTCACCTCACGGCAGGAAGGTTCTGGGTTTGCATGTCCTCTTTTTGCCTTTGTGGTATGCATGTTAGGTTATTTAGTGACTTTAAATTGGATTTTGATTGACTTTTAACCTGTCCAGGGTGTCCCCTGCTTCTTGCCCAGTTCCATTTCCCCTACAAGATAAGTGTTTATAGACAATGGATGGACGGTTGGGGTAGACACATGTCTGCTCATTTATTTTACAAAGTAAACACACAGTGGTGGCGCACTTGGTTGCAGCAGCTCAGGACTAACCCTCCATGCAACCATGCAGTTTCATTGATGATGTATAGTGTATCCATTGTACAATGACAAATAAAGCACTTCACTTACAAAATGTACATTATTTAGTGTCATGGGTAGCTGGTAGGGAAAAACAGGCTACCCTTTTCCTCCTCCTCCTTTTAAAGGGGAACTACTGTTTTTTACAACCTGGACCTTATTTCTGGCATAAAATACAATCATTTACTCACCCATATAACTTTGGTGTCATTTGTAGTCGTTCGGGAGATATTTAGATCTGTGTATATCTTTATAGTGGGAGTGACTGGGGCACCAAAACGCAGCCTCTATATAATATAACTTTTGTGTAATATGTAGTCGTTCGGAAGATATTTAGATCTGCGTATATCCATATAGTGAGAGTGACTGGGGCACCGAAGCGCAGCCTCTAAGTAATGCATTATCTGCCGTGAAACTCGTTCATTTCACCAATATTTTGTTATGATACGCTAGCGCTATTCCCCATTGAGTCTGGAGTTACCTGTTATCATGTCTTCTGACCTGGATGACGTCATCTCTGAGCACCGCGCGCACCCACGACAGTCAGCTTGTTTACCTGCAATTTGCTACTGCTATGGTTCGTCGACAACCTCAGAATCGGAAAAATATTCAGCCATGTAGCAAAAAGCTAGAAACTAGTAACTCCAGACTCAACGGAGAATAGCACTAGCGTACGATAACAATGTATTGGTGAAATGAACGAGTCTCACGGCAGATAATGCGTTACTTAGAGGCTGCGTTTCGGTGCCCCAGTCACTCGCACTATATGGATATATGCAGATCTAAATATCTCCCGAACGACTACAAATTACACAAAAGTTATATGGGTGAGTAAATGATTGTATTTTATGCCAGAAATAAGGTCCAGGTTAGAAAAAACAGTAGTTCCCCTTTAAGCGTGTGTGCTAGACTAAAGTAACCACATCCTGGCTGTAATTTCATATGTTTCATACCAACGCTATGCACAAGTATTGCAACACATTGTTTTTATGCTTCTGGAGAGAGCTGTGCAAAAGTCTGATAAACTGCCTCAAGTTAACTCGCTTCAGTCAGCATCATGTCGGCACTGAATCCAAGTTTGAAAATGAAAAAAATAAAATAAAATAAAATAAAAAAATTAAAAAATCCATGGTTGTGCACTGGACTGAAAAGCAAAGCTGGCAGTTATTGTCATTTACGGGAGACACTCCGCTGCTTAACAATAAGTGGATGAAAGAGATGCAGCTCACAAATGAAAAAGAAAAAGACACAGAATAAGACAGAATGAGCTGATTGATTATCCTAGAGACTGGAATGAATGTGTGGGAGGAATATATGTAGGCGCCATTAGTTTGTGTGTGTGCACGTGCACGCGGAGAACAGGATGTGGCGCTGGCTAGATAAATGACATGATATGTGACACTTTTAAATTCACAATTCTGACCCCTAATTCCCTCCGCTCATCTCTTTCTCACAGAATGACACACACCGACACACACAGAAGACACGCATGCATTGTAAATCAGGTCTGATCTGTCAGAGGAGCGTGTCTTAGCTGTCAGTCGGTGGTGTTTGAGTGTCAGATGAGTGTTTCGAGTGTCAGGCGATGAGCAAATGTATGTGTCTGTGTGCATGCTGGTTGTGGGTGGGCTTGTGTATGCATGTTTGACTCCAATTGCTTAACAGGAGTGTGTCACTACTGAGTCCTCAATGTTCCATCAGAGTGATCCTTACTCATGCTGTCTAACAGCGTCATTGTCTCCTGTGGAGTTTGCAGAGGTGGCACTCCTTGTGTCTGTATTTGCCCAATTGGCAACAGTTTTTTTTTTTGTTTTTTTTTTCACACATGAATTCAAACATCTCAAGAAATATTTCATAGTAGCAAAGCTGGTGGAATTGTTGCACGGTTTAAAGCATCCGTTGTTGCTCATATGAGTCTGTGTCATGGAGATTAAATACGCCTTTCCCTCTACACCTGCGACCCTTCCTGAAAACAAATTCCTGAACTTTGCCGGTTATTTGAAAGACGTCGGTCGCTTCTGTGACAGTGACGAGTCAGCGGCACAGGTGCGACATTCAGTGGTTGGCAGTCCGGTGTGAGGAAAACAACCTGCAACAAAAGACAAACAGAGCAGACGACAGTGGGCTTCAGGCGACGTCCCCCAGCACTGCGCCCCTGACCAACCACAGCAGCGATGTAGCAACAGTTGAGTCCTTCAGGTTTCAGGGGTTTATTCATCTCCCAAAACCTGAAGTGAAACACAAACCTCATAAAGAAAGGAGTAGGTATACTGTACATGTGCTAGCTCAGGAACTTCAACATCCCTCTAGAGCTTCTTGTGCAGTTCTGTGCGGCACTGGACCTGATCCCAATTGGTTTTGGACTTCCCTCCCTCAAAGAAAAAGGAAAAGACACCAGAAGATTGTGAGAATGGCTAAGGAGATCATTGTTGTCCCATTCTACAGGACATTTATTATCTCAGGGCAAGGAAGTGGGTAGGAAAACCATTTCAGTCCTGTCCACTCACTTTACCAGCTTCTCCCTTCTAGGAGGCACTACACGGCACTGAGAGTCACAACAACCAGACCCTTTTCCTTAGCCTGTAATTATCATTAACAACTACAAAGGACTGTATGGTGTAATAAATATTAATGCCAGTATTCATGCACAGTTATAAGCATTTGTTTGTGATGCACCAAAGACGAACAGCACAATGCACTACCAGTAAATATAGACTACGTATTCAGGCAGAATTGTTTTGCTAGGGCTAGGGCATCCAGAGATGTTATAAGGCCCATACAACTCCACTCAAAATATCCTCAATAGTAAATCTATAATACAAAAGGTCATGTCTGGTCTTGACCTGGGCCAAAATACTGTAACTTCCCAGTGGAGTTACAAAGATGGCTGCTAAGTACCGGAACTTTCCTATAAGGACGTTGGCTTATCTTGCTTCTTACGTCAGCATTTTTCAGTTTGAGAGCCGCTGTAAAAGTTACTTTCTTGGTCCTGCTGTTGAACACAGCTGAACTACTTACCTTGATTATTCAGCCTAGGTTTGAACAGGCATCTGTGAGAAGGCTGGTTTTATTTTATGTTTTATTTTTTGCCAATTGTGACAGAAAAATACCTAGGTATTTTGTTAAAAAAAAAAGCACATCTGTTTCAGCTTTTATATCCACGCACAGCCGTGGTTCTCTGCTCTGCCTGGAGAAGAAAAGGAAAGAAAAACAAACTCCTATGTGTATGAAATCACTACATTTTCGGCTGCATAAAAAGAACAAAATAACCTCCCCTCTAATTCTCATACCCCGCAGAGTGCATTTGACCCATCCATTTCAGCGGTGCTTGTGGCTATCATTGGTCACTTTAGTGTTTACTGGCTTATCAAATATTAACATCTAACAATTACCCAGCGTTGCTTGACTTAGCAAAAGATTTTTGGTCGGGATTATTTATAATGGCTGCCACTGTTGCCTCCCTGCCTCTGGGCAAATCACCTAGAGCCTCCGTTGCCTGCTGTCTTCTAGCCGTAAACTGTTTGCAGCGTCCGTTGCAGTGAATGACTCAGGCACTTGTCAGTCAGGCAATACATCCAGAAAATTACCGCTCTTTAGATGTTCCTTTTTTTTTTTTTTTTTTTCCTTTTNGGCTATCACCGCTCATGCTAATAACCCCACTTCTTCTCCTTCTGTTTGTTTCAAATAAGCCGCCCGCCGCTGCTGGAAATGTTAAATGAATCGTCCTCCTATATAATTGCGGGGAATATTGCAGATTATTCATTTGAGTATAAGAACGCATACATGAATAGTTAAAGCGCCTAAGGGTCAATTTTGTTTTCCTGCTGTTAGTTCGGCTGTTGCCTCTTTAAACATCGCAGCACTTTTCATCTTTTTGTTCTTTTTTTTTTTTAATCTTAATTGAACTCCCCTCCTTGTCCCTCTATCTCCTCCCCGTCTCATTTTTTTTCTCCACTCCTGTCCTCAAACCACCTATTTCCTTGTTTCTTCTCTGGTGCTTCACTTTTTAATTTGAACTTCCTCCTCCTATCAGTCTCTGAATCTGTCACTATTTTCTCTTTGTGTTAAACATTAATATCCCCTTTCATTTTTCTTGTGTCATACCCCCCCTCCCTCCCCATATTTCTACAGCTCTGTCAGTCATGAGAGCAAAGGCACAAGGTTTTGCTATCATTAAGTGAGGAATGATAAAGAAGAACAGGTTATAATTAATCACACTCACGCATGCATGCAGGCGGGCAGGCAGGCGTGCAGGCACTTTAGATTCATGCAATCAATTGTATCAATCACATATTAAACAGCAAGTGTTATCTTAGTGCTTAATTACCAATTAACTGTGAATGATTAACTAACATTTTATAGCTCTCAGTTCATAGATTGAATGTGTGGGCAGGGAGCCGGGAGTTATGCCTGTTGATCTGTGCGCTTGTGTCTTCCTACTGTAATTTTTTTAATTCACTTGTATGCGTGCGCTTCTCAAACATGTGCTCTGCGTGCGTGCCTGATTGAGTGCGAGCTTAATCAGCTGTATTGGCGGCGCAGCCTCGGCACGACTCTGCGGAGATTTATCATGCCGTTATTGTGAACACTGTCACGTTTTATCTCGGCACGCCCGCTCCGTTAATGGAGATGGGAGGGTGGACAGCTTTTCATGTCATTAGGAAAACATGATACGGCAATGATTTAAGGGCTTCGTTGGAACTGGGCTTAATGCATTCAATGCAGGCAACAATGCACAGCTACAGCGCAATAAGGAGACGGCGCCACGTCTTGTCTTTTAAACCTGTCAGGGGCCTCATTTACGAAGCCAGAGTTGACACACTGAACACACAGCGCCTCAGCTCAATTATAGCTTACTTTTTAGACCTTTTCTCTCCTTTCCAACAGCCTCCTTTGGGGTCTACATGCAAAGACAATTAGCTGACATCAAAGCAGCCAGTACTAGCCACTGTGAAGCTTATTCCACCTATGCATCCTATGTATTTGTCAGCCGCATTAACGGCTTGGGTGATATCGTTTAAAGTGCAGCAGATAAGCAACAAACAAGTACAAAAAGGGCATAAATTGTATGCTGTAATGGCGGAATTTGTAAGTAGGTTGTTGCGTGCGTGCGTGCGGGAAACTTAACATTACTGCAGTGGTGGTAGATTATTTGAACCGCACAAATTAATTGGGTTGCTGCGTTAAAACGTGCTTTGATGCCGGATGCGACCGCATTCTGCGACTGGATGGAGCGGAGCGGCATTGTAATATTTCGGCGTGTCGCATATATTTACATATTCCTTCATGGATTTAGGATCGAGTTGAAATTGAGCCCAGGAGTTTCTGCCTCTGGTGAATTTAATTTGTTGTGACACTTTTTTTTTTTTCCTGCTGTAGAAGACTGAATTATCTTGTGTGTGCGTCTCTGCCCACTTGCACATTCACCCTTGGAGACATTCCTCAAAGCATCGACTCATTTTCAGTCTTTAAATACGCTGAAAGTCAGATGCCTGCACACTTTACACACACACACACACACACACACCTGCAGACACCTCTATCTATCTGCTAACAGGGCAGGTATGTGAGAATGGGTGTAGTGAGGGGCATCTCACTCTGCAGGAGATAACACACTCTCCTTTAGACTATCTCAAGGACTCTTAAAAGAGTGTGGACTACTACTACTAAAAAAAACGTCTGAGGCACAAATCTATGGATTGCTCGCTGGACAATTTAATTTACAGTCATTTCTGGCGATCTTAAAATGCACTTGGATACACAGGAGGGTTTAGATAAGGTTTCAAAGCAGCAAACAGCTATGGTAATGACACATATTTGTTGTGTCATGCAGAGGCTTAAGACTTAACTTCAAATTCCAAGCAGTAGCACAGCTTGTGCAACACTGCTTCAGTAGCAGCATCATACTCCTAATAAGGAACACCATGTTAATATAATGCCCCCACACTGAGTTTTCTCCAAGGGGACACATTTTAATGATCTGGTTTTCTTTCAGTAAGCAGTGTTGTACCTGGAATTCAGCGCATGCTACTTATCATCATGGCTGGGAACAAGGATGAGGGGAAAACAAGTGAGAACACAAGATGCTCACGTGGCCGGAAGAGGTCCACGTGAGATTCCAGAGGCCGAGAGGAACCTCTTGACTCATACGGGCAGACAATCACAGGTCTGTTTTTCTACGAAAAGGATTGACCTCTCTTCTTTCATCTCATGCCGCCTGCTCCTGTCTCTCTCTCTCTCATGCTGCCCTCGTCGTCGTCTTTTTCTCCGGCACACACTGCTAAACTGTCAGAACACCACATCTTTCTTTCTCAACTACAAAGACAAACAGTCCACTTGAAGGAACAGACAATGCTGCTGTGAGAACATCTTCACGTCTGTGCAAGTCCAAATCGATCTTTATTAGGTATTGCATCACCGTGTCTTGGGCATGCTGCTTAAAAGTATTTGCAGTATTTTCAGAATTTCTCCTTAAGAATATCTCAAAACATCAGTGAATTTCTATACGAGTCGTGAGGGTAGACATAGAGAACCCAATCAAACAAATGAAAGAGTAATATTATGCTTTGCTGTTTATTTATTCAGTAAATTCAGACGATATTACATGTCTGTGAGGTGCAAACATAAGTGCAGCACTCCGATTACAAGTTAATTTCAAGGCCAAATTGGCGTCCAACTGTTCAGAAATGTTTCAATTTAATGTTATATGGTTGAGGTGTCGTTCAGTGATTGATTTGTTTTAAAAAAAAAA
>JASGAT010393046.1:0-10220 GCA_030220025.1 Chelon auratus | reverse complement strand
GCCACCCATAAGCTTGTTGCTGTGACCACCCTGCTTTACTGTGGGTGTGGTGGTTATTTTGCTGTGTGCTGTTTAGTTTTTCTGCGAAGTTTAGCCGTGCTTGGAACTGTTTTCAACCACAATAGGCTTCTGTCTTGCTGCTCTGCCCCACAGTCCAGACAGATGAAGAATAGGGAGAGTTGACACATGTCAGAAGCAACTGGTACTCGCCCGAAAGATCTGCAGCTCCTTCACTGTTGTTGTTGATAGGTTGCCAGACCAATGTTCTCCTTATCTTCTCATCAGCTTTGAGGGGGCGTCATGTTCTTGATAATGTCACCTGAGCAATATCCTTAAACAATGAGATGCTGTTGATGGTTTGTGAGCTTTGTGTCCTGTGGCTCTCATGTAGCATTCCAACGAAAATATGCCAGAAAATTCTACAAGAATGCCTGAGATTTGTTTGTAGACAATCAAAGCCGCTTCAGGTGAAGGCTAAGAATTGGGTTCTGAACACAGTCACATTAACAACACTTTTTATGCGCGCTGCATCGATGCTTTTTGATCCGGATTCACGATATTGCTCTTCATAATGTATTGGCAATATCAGTGTCTGAGAATACAACGTACACTCTGGTCATTAGCAATAGTTAACATGTCAGCATGGACTCTGGTTTTATTTTGGACATGTTCCTACTTACAAACTTATATCAAGAAAAAGATTGGATTGACTGACCACAAACTGAATGTGAAGGCCATCCCTATTAAAGGAATGGTTGTGATTGCTACATTATATCCATGCAAAGCATATTGAAAGTATTTATTCAGCTTATTGTTAAAAAACAAAAGTAAGACCACTGAGAGAACAGGAATTGTCTAAAACAGCCGTAGATACTGCCGTTAAAGAATTAACCAGTCACTTCCTCTTTACAGGCTCTGTATCTGATGCCTTCGTCCAGCGCTCGCTGTGCTCAGTTCCCTCGTGCTCAGGACAAAGTCCACTTCTACATCAAACTGAGGGAGCTCAGAGATCAGCTGAAGGGCGTCCGAAAGAGCACTGAGATTGAAGAGATTGACTACTCGTTTGACCTGAAGTTGGCCAAGGGTAAGCGGGGCCACGGCTGAATGAGCTTTGTTTAAATTAATGTTATGCAGTCTTACCCATTTTACTCACTTAAAAGTAGTCAATAACATGTTGTTGTGTTTTTTTAAATATATACTTACAGGCGCTTCTGCTATTAAAACCTTGTCATTAGTTTGGGAAGTAAATCCAGGTCACGTCATTTCATTTAATTTTCCCCTTTTACGTTAACAGAGGATGCTAAGAGGATGGCGATAAAGGAAGAGCAGTATGATCCTGGTTATGAAGATGCCTATGGTGGAGAATATGTTGCAAGAGGTCCTGAAGGAGGCCAAGCTGGAGGCCAAGCTGAAAGCCAGACCAACGGTCACTGTACATTTTCAACTCCTGAAAACACAGGTAAACACAAACACTGCTGAAACTGAGGCCAAGCCTGACTTGAGCACAAGAATTACAAACACAGAGAAATGGAAAATAATGACATGCAATAAAGATCTCAGGTCCTGTTAAACTCTTACTGATAACTGAAATAACTTCTCAAGTGGAATAATAACACTGGAGAAGTTCATGTACATTCAACTGGTGCTAAGACTGTTACAATTATTTGTAGAAGAAAATCAGTGCTTCATTGTCATATGGCGTACCCATGTAATTCACTCAGGAGTACTTTACACACCGGTAGACCACAACTGCCACTAATTTCTTCTGTTGATTAACTATTTTAAGAGTAAAAATGGTTGTGACAATAAATACATTCACAATCTTAACAGATGCAAAGTGTTGTGGTGGACAGCACAATCTAATCTGGTTCACAGAATGATAAATGATTAAATTTGCATGTGCAGGGTTTCATCCAACATGTTTTTGAAGTCAGCATGAATGTCCTGCTCATCCGTTGAGGCCCTTAGGTTTGTGCATAAGTCAGAAAAGTTGTCTAGTTTGTTGCCCGGCTGGATTGATCAACATGTTGAATCTTTGCGTGGAGCTGGCAGAGCCATCAAAACAGACTTTCCTTTGGACGTCGTTAGCGTCACATCGGTATATTAATAGTGCTTCTGTTTGCGTGTCCTTTGTCTTCAGAAGGAGTGCAGGAGGCGAGCACGTCGCAGACAGCAGAAGGCCAGCTCCCAGACGGACAGTGGATGACCCAGTCCTTTGCAGATCAGATTCCAGACATAAGCGGCGGACCAAAAGACGGCAGCATATGATGAAGAGGGCTCCAGTGTCTCTGCGTTGACGGGCAGAGACTTCAGCCAGCACATCCATTTACCTCCGTTTGTCAGGTTTTAGAACTGTTTTTTTATTTTTAATAGTGTCTGAGTGGAATATAAACATGTAGATGGACTTTTTAGAACTTTTGCAGAATATTCCTTCTGCACCTTCTTTTTTGTGGTCTTGTAAACATGTGATCATCTTCAAGGCAGTCTTTTTAAATATGTGAAATCAGGGACTTGACAATGATGCTTGACTGTCTTTGGAGAAGGTCATGTATTTAAACGTTTGTTTTGCCTTTGTACTGTACTCTACTGCACTGTGATGCAGTAAGTGTAAACATTCACGTCTACTGTTCACGCGGTAGATAAAACTCCAGGTATCTGAGCAGGGTGAGCCTGTATGATCCTCTGCTCGCGGTGAGGACTTAGCTAGCATTAATGTTATACATTCATGGTGCTATGAACTAATGAGATGCAAAGCGATCACTTGAATCACAATCTCATCATCATGAACGTCAGAGAGAGCTTCTGACAAGCCTTTCAATATAATGTTACAGAACTCGAAATGTTTTTTTTGTTTTGTTTTGTTTTTTGCGTTAGGAATTTTAGATTCATCTTCTACGTTTATGAAAATGTCATTCACAAGGAATTTTATGAAACATTTGTCAATTAAAATGCCCTGATGATGCTTTTTCTACATTGTTGGTCAATCTTTGTGAGCCTAAGAGTGATGTTTGTATTTTTATTTCTGGAGACATGACGAAACAGAAGTGAAAACTGGAGTCCAGTATACAAAAGAACATGCAACAACAAAAATTGATACAGACTGTAACATCATGTTGTCGGAGGTAGATTAAAAGGTTTGTCATAGAGGAACACATCTACACAAAACAGATTTTTACTTCTCTTTAAATAGACAATAAATATTCTTAATCGGATTGTTTGGTAGGTACATTTTAAAGGATTGACAGGTTTCTGGTAAAGTTAGTTATATGTCACAGGACTCCAGTACACAGTGCCACAGATTGAAGTCGGCATGCTTTGAAACCTTATTCAAGAATCAATTTTCTTCTTATTCTCGGAGGTGAAAAGTCATCCTGGATACATAAGAGCTCTCTGGCAGCATGGCTTGACAGTGCCCTGAAATTCTGAACTTATTATACTACTGTGTGGCACACTGCATACAATATTTTGTCAACTGATGCTAGAAAAAGGCCTCAAACCGGATTTCTCATGTAGCAATAAAATCCTTGATACCAACTTCAGTTTTCTTGGTAACTCTTCCTAAACCGATGTAAACATATAATATATATAAATTTAACTGAGTTTATTGCTGTTTCGTGGTGCAACTTATAGTGCTCTAAACGTCTTTCTTTCTGCCCCGCTCATGGTTGATGGTGTGTTCATTTACTTCAGTGTTTAACGTAACCTTGCCATGCGCAGGTGAATCTGTGTCAGTATAGATTGAGCAGAGAGGGTCCAGGTTGCCGATGCCGTCCCGATGGAGATGTTCGTTGAAGTTCAAGGTTGTTCTTGGGGTCAAAATGGGAATGTCTCTGTCTCCTGCTGACTGGCCACCGAGGCACGTATCAGAGGACCTGATGCTGCAGATCTGCTCTGGAGATACTCTGGAGGATGAGCTGAACACAAACCTCAGATAAAGAAGCTGTAATCTTTTGTCCTTATTGGCTTGAATTAGTTTAACAACAGCAAACAATGTATGCAGCAGAACGCATTGTGTGTGTGTAAAAAATAACTAATTAAGTCAGAAACTGATGTTAAATATAAATTAAGTCAGAGTAAAAAAACATACCCGGTGGAGTGATTATCGCCTCTGATGTTCCCTGTCTGCTTGCGGAAATCTTCAGACGATAGCAGCAGTTTGCACATGGCCGCAAAGCCTGATGATATCATGCTGTCACAATAAAACATCAGTTACTATTATAATTATTAATAATACTATTAATAATTATTATTATTACTATTATTATTATTATTAAAGTGATGCCGCTAATTGTAGTTTGTTCAAATCTGACAAAGCAGTGGGATCCCCCTGCACCATTCCTTTCTTTTTACATGATCAAACCACCAAACTACCTTTTGGTGAGTGAGAAGGTCACCTCCACGGGCAGGATGAGGAGGGTCAGCAAGAACATAACCAGTTTCACTAGGAGGAAGTCCGCGCACTGAGATGACCAACTGCCATCATCATGACCGTCCCGGCACGCCTCACACAACACTAACACACACACACACACACACACACACATACATGCTGTAGAGATTATGAATCCCTGCCTCTGCCCATTTGAGCAAATACTTCTCCAGTAAAAGGTTTGCTTCCGGTTAAACCAAATCTCACATCAGACCTTATTATTTATTTTGCAAACCACTGACCAACTGATGATCCAGTCCCTCCTTACCTTTCTTGATGGCCACTGGGAGGTTCTCTATGACTCTGTGGTCCAGCCACAGGTGGTCTTCCTGATGAGGGTCTTGTCCACTGAGCATCCTTTTCTTCATCCTACAGTCTTCTGTTTGACACACTCCCTTCACCAGCTCACAACAAGGAGCTTTGGCTCCACCCGCCTCCACCACGACACTGCGGGGAATATACTGCGCTCTGAGCAGATCTGAAACAGACAGATGATTGATGACTGGTTCTGGTTGGTACTGACTGACGCAAACCAGCAGATGGTGATGATGGAAGAGTTTACCACTTTCTTTCAGGAAACAAAGAGCGTCCATGTAGCCATTGTGGCAGATTTCAGCCAGCTTCTGTCAAAACAATGAAAAAATGGTGGATAAGCCTAACCACAACTGCTCTCAGTTAGGGTCGATTTCCGAGGGATCTGGAAAGGCACAGACCTCGAGTGAAGGAGGAAGGAAGGACGTACAGACACGATGCACATTGCCAGTGTTGACCTGAATGCTGACGTTGCCGAAGTGGAAGTCAAAGAAGTTGAATGTGCCCTCTCTGGGGCAGATGTCGCTCTCGCCCGAGAACGGGGCCATGGTGATGGTGTTCCTTTGCTCGAACAGGGGCATGTTGTTGCTCAGAGCTCCATCCATGTAGAACTGAGAGGTATTTATAGGATATATAGGAACATTTCAAATGATGAGGCAATGAAAAACAAAAAGGTCAGTGAATTCTTATTATTGTCTCACCATTTTTTTTTTTCAGTATAATTTCAACTTAATGTCCAGGTCATCTACTCACCACTCCGCGGTATGAAGGTGGGATGAAACCACAGTAAACAGGGAAGAAGCAGCTGCACATGAGAACCTGCGAAGGTACAAAAATCAAGTCAAATCATTAGAATTGAGAAACTGGAGATTCAGCTCCTGGCGTTCTACTGAACATCAGAGCAGATGATGTGAAGTAATCAGGTATCTGATGTGTACCTGGATGAGCTCCTCTCTGCTGTCAAACTCCGACACCAAAACGTTCTTCCCATCAACCAGTCTGGTGAGCGACACACACAGCTTTCCGGAGGCTCTGATGTGGGCATCTTCTGGAAGCTTGACCTGCAGGAAGTCCCGCGCGGTCCGCAGCAGACTGAAGGTCGGGTGGAAAACTCCCAGAGTGTGTTTTCTGGCCTCTTTCGCAGTAGTCAAAACATCAACGCAAAACTCTTCTAAGGAGTAAAATGCAGAAAATCAGGGTGTGAAGAAGTCATGGTACATCTAAAACAAAGCTTTTAAGGTTGTAACATTACGCAAATACCTAGAAAAACAGACACACAAAAAATACATCGATCATAATGTCTTTTAGTGTTGTTCGATTATCAGTGTTATGCTTCAGTGTTTTACTCCCATTCATTGCCTTGCCTCTGAATACTACATGACCTATGGAATTTGCTCCTCACTATTGCGTGAGCTGTGTGTGTGTGCGTCAGTGAACCTGTCAAGTACATTGTTTACTCACACTCACGGCACTTGTTTTGAGATAACATATCCTTGACCTCTATGAATAAACAAGTTCCTCATTTGCTACAGAAAAACACCTGATCAAATAAACTGATTTACATATTGTATTATAATCCTTGTCAAGAACTGTAATTTCAATAAATGGCTAAGAATATTTTGAACCTATTTCAGTTTCAGGATTTTCTTATTTCAGCAATACATAAGAGGAAGACACACTGATTTTATCATCACAGGGGAATCAACCTAAAAACTTAATTAGGCGATTAAAATGTTCTAAAAAGTCTTAATTTCTGCAATATAAATCCAGCATGACTCACCAATAGGAATCCCCACACTCAGAGCTGCAGCCAAAAGACAACCAGATGAAGCTCCACAGATTTTAGAAGCACCGTGAACCAGCTGTGGGACCCGCTCCAGGATACAGCTCAGAGCTCCCACGTAGTAAATACTCCTGAATCCACAGCCTGCGAAAGAGAGGTTCCACTCCTTGACCCCGCTGAACATCTTCTCCGACGTTCCCATCGAGTGTGAGACTGATGAAGGCTCAAAACCAAATCTCTAAGCTTATCATCTTTCCAATTATCCGGTCCCCTTCTGTACTGAGTCAACCTGTTGTTTTCTCCACTACAACCGAGGGAGATGCTATAGCGTTACACAACATACTAGGGTCAAACGTCACATGCTTCAAAATAGAAAACAAACTAGGGGCCCCTCACTGAGACCAGCCCCATGTGACAGTTTTCATAATTTAGTTAAGCAACTCTTTACTGTTTACAGCAGTGTGGGAGGGACAAGAGAGGAATTGGGACGGCAACATTTTTGATTGGTTCTTAGCTGATTATGGAGTAGTAACAGGTCTCAGCGTGCCACAGCATATGGCATGTCAGTGACAATCAATAAATGAAATGCATAAAAAGACTATAGCCTTAAGCCTCCCATTCTCTTGCACCTTAGGGCACAGAAATACAACATGTGTAGGTATAAACTAATGGAGACTGACAACCTTTAGTGTATTTTTAACAACTGTATTTAAGTAAGTTACGGTTTACTTTTACTCTGACATGTAAACTGACTTACTGCATGGTGTTCATTTACAATCTACATCCCACTTAGTTTCCTTAGTTTTATTTCTATGTTTGACTTATTAGAAGTTTATTTTTCACATCTTTCTAAAACCTCAACACCATGACATTTCTGCAATACCAACAGTTCTCTGTGTCTGTTATGCTACCATATGCACAAGAGCTGTCGTTCTTGAATTAGCCACACATCCATGAATGAGTCTGGAGCCTAACCCAAGTGACACTGGGTGAAAGTCAAGGAATAAAGACCATTCCCACTCACAAGAACACCTACAGCCAATATAGAATCACCATTTTCTTTTCCAACTCACAAATAGTAATACATATCCATTTAGCTTTAAAGCTGCATTAATAGATTTTGGCCACTTGGGGGCACCAGAGCAAGCCTGTTTACAAATCATCTGCCAAAATTAAGTGAAATATTTATCCAAAATGTTATCAAGTCACAGGTAGCCACTAATTCAGACTGCCTGCTGTTCCAGTTATTTGAAATACCATAAAACCAAGACAATGTGCAGAGGAAAAGGGCAGAGTTAGGTGATAGTTCTCTGTGGGTTTAATGTATTGAGCTACGCCGCTAACATCACGCATGGTACCTTAAAACATGCAAAAGCATTGATCAGTACCACTTTAGCGCAGAAAGATGCTTCTTTTTCTTTTCAGAAATCCTAATAAAAGAAACATATACAGTGCACAACATGAAAAAATAGTTTATTGGACACAGATGCTCATATCTGGTATTTTATGTTTCTTTTACATCCATTTATTTAATATTTTCACAAAAGTGCAATTTACTTGAATGCAGAAATAGTGGTTGACTAATTCTTTGGCTTGAGGTCTCAAGATTGCGGAGGCCCAATATTTCGAAGCCAGCCCACAGCTCTGCCCAAAACCGAACCTCTACCTGCATTTGGAGGGGACGTCACGGTGGCTTCATCAAATTCAGACTTGCTGCTGCCAGTGGGGGTAGGTGGTGGAGTCAGGGGCATGTGATGCGACACACCGTGTGTGTTAAAGGTAAAGTTATGGCTGGATGTGGAAGAAGCTTCTGGACACACTGTTAAACTGTTCAGGTCTTCACTTTCCTGATTCCACAAGTTCAGGCCTAAAGGCAGGCTCGTAGATCTGCGCAGAGGTGATTCACTGGAAAAAGAGCATTTTTTTAGCCTGGTGACCCACTTTGAGTTCTTATCAGAATCTGGTAACAAGTTGTTTGGATTTCATAGCGCTCTGATGATGTATATGACCACGTGGCTGTCTTCTAAGTAAATCCCCAAACATGTGGTCCAGCAGGTCTTTTTTGGAGCATAATCAATTCCCAGCAGAGGGACTACAGACCAACTTTCCACCACTACAATTTTGTGGGTGGAGGAGGTTGGACTGGCTCCAGGCAAGAAATAATTCAGATTTAACGTCACCATGAAGCTGGCGGAGTGCTATTTGATTCCACAGCTGTATGAGTTTCCTGTGAAACTAAGGAGGTCACCTCCTTCCAGAAAACTCAGTCTGTTTGGATTGTTCCCAATGATCAGATCAGGCACCACTGACACAAGGCTGAGCTGAGAGCTGAAGCTAACTGTGCTCTACTGGATAGTGGATACACATTTTGAGGAGGCTTTTCATCGGATGCTAAACCAGCATACGCCCTATAGAGCAGGAAGAGTCATCAGCATTATTAAATCTTTTCCCAGGAAATGACTTATTCTAAAATATGGTCATCCAAAAACTTACTTTTGTGTCAGTCACTGAAATCGGTTTCTTGGGGACTTTAGCAAAGGTAGTATCAGTATGTCAATCAGATACTAATCAGATATATGTCAAGTGAAATATCTTAAACTACTGAATAAAGTGTTACAACATCTTGTGCTGATTGTAAAGGTGTGCTGATTGTAATTATAGGTTTTATCTATAATCCAGTGCTACCCACCGTATCAAAATGTCTGCTTGTCTTACTCTGTGGTTCTAAAGAAGATGCCTCTAAAACAAATAACTACGTGTACTGTATGTCAGCCTGCGATAACATATCATGATCTTCACCTGCTCCTTCATAAAGATATGGAGAACGTATACTGCACCTTTCACTGTCCTCCGCCGTGTCCTTCAAAGCTTGCTTGTATATGCCTCCAGCCATTCCATAGAGCCAGCTCACATCCCGTGGTACATCTGGAATCCAGCCCACTAATCTGTAGGGAGCAATGAAAAGGTTACTACATAATGACACTTGTTGAAAAAAATGACAATTAAATAACAAAGTTAGTGGTTGATTTACCAATCCCAGTCAGTATAAATAATGTGGATTAGTGGATGTTGTAAGAATAAATAAAAGCCAGTACTTCTGGGCTAGAGAAGTCACTTTCTTCGGCAGGTACTCAGTCACGTGGGACAACAGGCCACCAGCGGTGTGTGTCTGTCTGCAGGCCTCACACAGCACTGACACAAATACAGGTTTACTCTTTACTGTACTTACACAAAAAGATAGCAAACATATGAACCTTATCTTCAGTGACTG
The DNA here is from genome assembly GCA_030220025.1 of Chelon auratus. NCBI lineage: Eukaryota > Metazoa > Chordata > Actinopteri > Mugiliformes > Mugilidae > Chelon > Chelon auratus. The sequence continues at coordinate 425 of JASGAT010393046.1, read as the reverse complement.
CGCTTACCCTTCTGAATGTTAATTGGGAGGTTCTCTATGACCTTTGGATCCAACCACAAGTGATCATCCTCAAGTTTTCCCTGCTCTGTGTTCTCACCAGACTCTTGATCTTCAGCTGGCTTCTTCACCAACTCACAACAAACAGGTCTGGATGAATCCATCTCCAAACTTCTGAGGGGGCTCTCGCTGCTGATCAGGTCTGTGACAAATGACATTCGACATTAGTCTTCTTCTACAAAATCTAATAGGAACATTTCCTGGATGCTAAATCTTTCTCGGTCTAAGATAAGAACAGATAAGATATATTTTTACTGATCCCCCAAAGAGAAATTTAGTCCTTACTGTTTTCTTGTAGGAAGCGTAGCGCGTCCAAGTAGCCATTCTGGCAGATTTCAGCTATTGCCTGTCAAATCCAAGAATGCTTG